>CAJNOI010000179.1:102505-137968 GCA_905250115.1 Adineta steineri
CCAAAGGAATTAAATTAAGAGCGCCATCACTTAGATTAATAGAAGCCATTTCATTGTCGTAAATCTTTCCTATAGCCGTTGTTTCTTTCAAAACTCGTTCTTTCACCTTTTCTTTAAACATTGCAACTTCGACTTGTTCAGGTACTGGTAAATGAAAATTATGATTGCCAGATTTCCCAACATATTGATTATTGTGATCTGTATGAATATAAGCTGAGCAAGTTCGATCTTTGCATCGCCAGTACTTCAACTTTGGTCGAGTACGGTTTAATTGAAAAATAAATCCATCACATATTAAGATTGGTTTACGTTTGTTGCTGATTGAAAAGCTAAGACTAGGAACAGTTGGCATATCAAGAAAAATATACTACTAGAACGAAATGAAAAGATCGAATATGTTGAATACACTACTATGATATTAAATGCACAAATGACGGGCATTTATATATGAGAGAAGATCAAGAATTACCTCGAAGGAAAAAGAAACAAGGAAAATCATCTAGAATGTTCTAGTCTATACTGTACAAAGAGATTACTAAAGAATGAGAAGAAAAGAATATTTCGTTAAGCACATTTTTCTAAGGACATTTCACTATAAATTTGAAGAAAGTTGTATTTGGTTATATCCAGGCCAACACGCATAAAGAAAATGCACAAGCCGAAAAAAAATAGATGACAGCATGTGTTGAACGTTTTTTCTATATCATAATACAATTTTCGACATTTTTTTATACGTCGACATTTTGTTGTCGACATTTTTACTTGTCGATATTTTGTTTTCGACGTTTGACTACTAAATCGATTTTTCTATATCATGATAGAATTTTCGACATTTTGTCGTCGACATTACTTGTCGACATTTTGTCATCGACATTACTTGTCGACATTTTGTTGTTGACATTTTTACTTGTCGATATTTTGTTTTCGACGTTTGACCACTAAATCAATTATACAATCCATTCACAGGCGCTTGGACAACCACAGGAAGTATGATTTCTACACGAACCGAGTTTATAGCAGCCACATTAGCAAATGGAAAAGTGTTAGTTGCTGGCGGATACGGCAGTGCTTTTCTCGCTAATGCTGAATTATACAATCCATCCACAGGTACTTGGGCAGCTACAGGAAGTATGATTTACTCACGAGCAGATCACGCAGCATCCATATTAGCAAATGGATCAGTATTAGTTACTGGTGGACACAACGGTGCATATTTGCCTCAAGCTGACTTGTACAATCCATCTACAGGTACTTGGAGAAGCACAGGAAACATGAATGCAGCACGATATTACCATACATCATCCACATTAGGAAGTGGATTAGTATTAGTTACTGGTGGACTGAACAGTGGTGGCGATGTCAATAGTGCTGAATTATATAATCCATCGACAGGCACCTGGGTATATACACCAAACATGAATTTTGCACGACAATATCACACAGCATCCATATTACCAGATGGAAAACTATTAGTTACTGGTGGAAGCAACAGTGCTACTTACAATAGTACTGAGTTTTACCAATAGACATCCACAGAATGACAATTTCGTTTTTGCATAGAATTAAATTATAAAATTTTATATATAGTCAAATTATTTAATCATTCACATATCTTAATAAATAATAATTCACCAAATAATATATGAGTTGGAGTAATCTTTTGAAGTGATATTGTACGGCGGTTATTGAAAAAGAGCCAAAGCTGGTAAAAGATAGATCATTATTTGTACAACTGAGTGGATATAAATAGGGTGTGGGTAAGTGTCCTGCTAGGTAAATCATAATGATCTACAACCACCCTCACCCTCAACTCTCTAGGAGTTCACTGCGCAGCCCCTCGAAAGTCAATCATCATAATTTATGAGTATAAGTCAGAAACAGGTGTTCATCTGAGTCTGTAAGTGACTTTGGTGTAAAATGGTTATACCTATTTTGTTTGCATCATTCTCATGGCATAACTTTCAGAAAGTTTTTATTATATTCACGACATGATTCTCATGCATGTTAGATTATTTTGATAGTATAATGCGCATATAAATTTTAGTTTTCCTGACGAAACATTGCGATTAATCATATGATTCTTACATAATTATATTCTTGTAACTATAATCATTTTCATCAAATCGAAGTTTACTCAGCCAGATAAGCTATAAATTTAAAATAAATTAAAAGTAATATCCGTTTCACAATGAGAAATGAAATTTTTCTGTAGTAAAGTTTCCATTAAAATTATGTAATTTACATCATTTCTTATTCCTTGGATATTTTTTTACTTCAGAAAGGGTTTTTCAATTTTCGAGCCTCCACTGTTGATAAGAAATAAGCATAGGTACTGCGTTGTCGACAGATAAGAAAAAAGAACAAATTTCGAACAGTCACTTTCAGTCAAGCCATTGACTTGCACTATCCAGCATCACAAAGAAAAAATGATGAAACTACAGAGATGATGAAATGAGAAAGAACAAAACATGACTTATATATGTGAACATACGTGAGGAGAACAGAAAAAAAAGATACATGTGCAAGAAGAGAACAGAAAAAGAAGATGTATATATGCGCAAGAAGAGAAAGAGAAAATGTATGTGCCCAGTGAGAGCATGATATACATCGTTCTCTGACACATCTCTAACGATGAGTGAAGTAGTGAGTTAGAACGAACTATCATTTTTATATTCTAAATTGGGTTTTTTCGCTATCTAATTACATGAGTATTGTTGGTGCTGATAAATCGCCTTTATATTATTGCCAAAATGCAAACTTAAACTAAAAAAGTTCATATTGTAAAATGTATTACTTATTCGGTTAGAATTTTCGAATAATATGTTTCGTGCACAAGATCATTTTCATTCTTTTTTGTGATTCGCTAATTGTTCGCATGTCCGAAATTGTTCAAAGTAAATAGAATAGTTTGATATCTTTATTTCTTAAATTTTCTACGTCGTGATTTCGTCGCTCACTTAATATATATTCTAAAGCTGTAGATCGATCATCAATATTCTGATACTGAAGACTGAGATATGTCGCAAAATAATCAAAATAATGTTTTGAAGAAAATTACAAATTCAATTGATAAAATTTGTAATTTTGATAAAAATCCTACCGCCTATGTGAAGTTATATACGTAAGTTTTTTGTCGTTGTTAATTTGTTTTCATTTGTGATTTATAGACTTATATTCAACTGTGTCGATAGGAATGCATATGCCAATTCAGATTCAACTAAATGGTTACGCGTCAGCAAAGGCCAAGACGTGACAGGAGAAGACTTATATCTGCATTTGGAAAATTATCTAGGGAACAAACTCAACAATGTCTCGAAGGTAAGATTTTTGATCTATTTTTACACAAATCGACAAAAAACGGCATGAATAAACGTACGCATGTAGATGAGAGTAGTTAGATTATTAATTATACTCCTAAGGATAATTATTTAGCATATATGTACGATAAGTTTCTACTTGTTAAATTTATTTTGCTAATTATTCTTATCAAAGGATATGGATAATATATCCACTGAAAATATCCTTCAATATTACAAAAAACTTCAATACAAGTATAAACAGCTGTTTAAAGTATTAAACGGTGCTTATCTCTATCTTTCTCGACATTGGCTTCAACGTCAGTTAGACTCTGGAAGACGTAATGTCTATAAAATTGATGTGGTATGTTATATTTTATTTCTAATATCTTTACAAAAATTTTCCAACAAATAGTTAATCCATCGACTTTGGACAGAAATTGTATTAAAACCACACTTTCAACGATTAATACACGCATGTTTGACTTCAATCAATATTAGTCGTCAGAATCGTTTATCTGCTGACACAGAATCGATCAAATGTATTCTACAGTTATATTGTTAGTAGATAATTTGCTTTTTGTTTTTCGTTAATTTGAAACCTCTTTTAGGTGATGAAAACTTCATTCAAACAATGAATAATAATATTTATACGGAAAGTTTTGAAAATAAATTTCTTCAAACAACAAAAGATTTTTATTGTTCAAAAGAGTTTCCTGTTATTGAATCAAATGATAAAATGTTGGAATATTTGAAAATGGTAGGTGTACTTCGATGAAATCGATGCAAAATACATTGATGAATTTCAGGTAACAGACTATTTTGATTATGAAATCAATCAAGCGAAAACTTATCTACCTGAAGAAAAATCAACATTAACAACATTGATATTCTTATTAGAATCAATATTTTTTCCAACTGATATTTTCAATATTATTGTAGAAAAACTACAATTACTCGTAGCAGATGAGAATAACTATCAAGGTAAACATTATTAAACTAATTTCTTATACTATTATAAAACTAGTTCTGTTATTTGAACCAATTTATAAATTAACAAAATTAAAAAATGAATTGTTAAAGTTAATTGAAACTCATGTTTACCAAAAAGCAATTGAGTCTATCACTGACGATTTAATTAATGTAAGTTTATCAATCTATCTCATGTCTTATAAATATGATATTTAGAATCCCTTGTTTTACATTGAAACAATTGTTAATATTCATGGGAAGTATCTAAAACTTATTCAGGAAACCTTTGTAGGGGATCAAAGTTTTGTTGCCAGTTTTGATAAAGTAAATTCTTTCATTTAAAATTCAATATAATACGAATGCGTACCATAGGGTTATGCTAAATTTATGAATCAAAATCCAATATCAAAAACGACTGGTAACACCATGACATTTGCAGAAATATTCGCTCGATATTGTGATACATTACTGAGAAAAGGGTTTGTATAGATTCATTTATAACACTCAATTGAAAGTTATTATCTTTTTTTTGTAGAAGTAAAGCTGTAAAAAATGATAATTGGGATGAAAAGTTGAATAATAATTATTCAACTTGAATAATATAATGGTGATATTTCAAATTGCAATTATTCTCAAATGATTTATTTTGTTGTTGTTTTTTAGATTATTTTCAAGTATCTCAATGATAAAGATGTTTTTATAAAATTTTATCAGAAAATGTTACGAAAACGTTTGATTGATCAACTGAGTGTATCAGATTCTTGTGAAGAGTCATTAATATTAGAATTTAAAGTAAAAATATTATTTCAATACATGAATTTATTATTTTGTTTTTCTATTTAGAATAAATGTGGTTATGAATATACATCAAAACTTGAACAAATGATTCAAGATATTCATTTAAGCGACGATTTAACTAAACAATATCGAACTTATGAGAAAAATATATATGGAAATGAAAATAGTAAAATCTATTCGAAGAATAATCTTGGAGAAAAAAAATTTTTATAGGTTTTTTTCGGTTATGATTCTTACTTCGAATTCTTGGTTATTTTCTCATCCATCTGATATAATTTTACCAGTCAAGTTTAAAAATATATATGAGAATTTCACAATATTTTATCTTAGTAAACATACTGGTCGAAAACTTACATTACTTCATCAATATTCCAAAGGAGAACTACAAATAAATTTTACAACAAAAAAATATCGATTACAGGTAAAAAGAAATTAGTACATTCAATCTGAAAGAAATTTTTTTCATTGAAAAGGTATCAATATACCAAATGATGATTTTATTATTATTTAATCAAGAATTGATTTGGACAATTGAACAAATTCAAGACAAAACACATATTCAGTCGGAATTATTATCAGACATTCTCTCAGGCTTGTTGAAAAGTAAATTATTAATATCTGACGATCCTCTTACATTGAATAGTCGAATTAAACTAGCAGAAAATTTCATAAGGTAAGTTTTCTTTTGAATAAAATTCTAAAAATGAAATAAATCTTTTTAAGTGATAAAACTCGATTGAATTTAAATCTTCCATTCAGACCGAACGAACAAAAAGATCGAAGTCATCTAGTAAAAACAACGATTGATGAACGTCAAATGGTTATTCAAGCTGCTCTCGTTCGAATAATGAAAAGAGAACGAACACTAAAACATTCATTATTAATACAAGAAGTTATTCAACAATTAACTTCAAGTTTTAAACCAGATATATCTTTGATCAAAGTAAATTTCCTTGACATTGTATTAAAAATATTCTTTGCCATTATTTTAGAAGTATATTGAAATATTAATTGAAAAAGAATATTTTCAAAGAGATTCAAACAATAAAGATACTTTACATTATTTGGCTTGAGAGTGTGGATGAGTATTCTATTGGTTTTTCCACCCATACCCAGACTATTGTCTAGAGCATGTTTTTTCATAATTTTCATTTTAAATAAACATTTTTTTAGAATCTATATAAATTTTTTCGCTGCCAAAAATTATGAAAAAACTAACCAAATAAAAACTTCATTTACAGATATACATAACTTTTAAAATAATAACTACAAAATATGAAGAAATCCAATAATGAGTGTTGATAAAGAGAATTGCATCCAATACATGATGGATCATTCCATTTTGGATCAAATTGACTTGTTAACATTAAAATAGTAAAATTAATATCAACTACTTTTTGATAATATTTATCTAATGAATATTTAGGTCATTGTGATCATAATGACATTTCTTCTACTATTGTATTGATTGAAAGAATTGTTGATTTATATCAAGTTAATAATGTTGTTGTATTAACTTCATATTCATCTATATCTAAGCAAAGTTCAAATTGTACAATATGATATCCAAAAACATCAGAATTTAATGAATCAAATTTAAGAAGATTATTCTCATTATTACAACGATTGAAACAAAATATAATAGCTGATATAATTGAGCTACCTGAACTCATCATACTACGAAATTGATTATCTGCAGTTATTTGATATTTAAAAAAATATTTTGTTATACAATTTTCACGATTTTCTTCTAATGATTTTAATATATTTAATAACATTACATCAGGTGATTCATATTGAAATTGACAATATGATAAATATCTTTTAGCTATGATGATGGCCAAAGATCATAACGGCTTATTGGAAATCCATTAAGACTACGATGATCAGATAAAATGATTGTTATACCATAATTATATGGAATAAAAGAACAATCTGACTTATCTGGGCCACTGGCTAAGATAAAAAGTGTATTATTTTTGGATTTAAACGTGTCATTGGTATAATTATTTTTCTTCCATTTAGTTTTATATAAATTTATTAGAAAATAATTAATTTTCTCAATAATTATCTATTTTATATATTAAATGCGTATTCATTCTAAAGAGAATTTTTTATAAAAAAGAACTTTTTTCTTCTTTTCTTTCCTATATTAAAGAAAGAGAACGAAACTATTTATCAAACGATGATGTATTTAATAAGTTATTATTATAAAAAATAAAATAAAAAGAATAATATAATATTAAATAAAATTTTGTTTAGTTGGTACACCTGACCATTTTGTATTATTAATGTATATAGATAAAGATGATTTTTTTCATTTAAAATTGATCGACAAAGTACAATTGAACGACTCATTAATATACTTGAATGATTAATTATAACTAGAGATAATTTATAAAAACATTGTTCAAATGTATGACACAAAGAATAAATAAAGGAACAAAGAATGAATTAATAATCACGGCTATAATTCAAGAGAAAGACCAAATCCCAAAATCTAAATAATTTGGGGTGAATGTAGTATTGTAACATACCAACAAACAATTATTTTACATCATAAAGTACGTTTCTAATTAAAATAAAAACAATCTGTCATATTATTTGTTTGTAGTGATAGAAATGACATAACCTTAGAGTGATCAGACAAAATTAAAAAACGTACTTTAATAATCACGAAGAAAGAAAAGGATTATTGTTGTTATAAGATTATCAATAACGTTCGTCGCATTATGTATTACTGTCTTGTTTTATATTTGACATATTGACATCTCTATACAATTACAAATTAATGTTCATAAATATTTCATTGAGCGTAGGGGTGTTACTCTATTTTTATCTTTTTTTATGATAAAGAATAAAGATAAAGTGACGCATAAAAGATTTATGAGAAAAAGTTGCCTCCATAATCTTTTTTAGCCTGAGTCCTTATAATATTTGGCAATATACCTGGAAAAGATAATATTTTAGATTTTTGTGGAAAAAGCACATTTTTTTATTCTTTATTTTTATTTAATTTTTTTAATAAAAATAGTGTAACTTTTTCTTTATCTTTATTCTATAAAAAAAAAAGATTTACTTAATCTTTGTTTTACAAATATAAAGACTAGCTTTATTCTTTATAAAATAAAGATAAAATAACACCTCTCGTCAGCAACAAACAAGTGTTATAGTAATATTAACATCTTTAATAAGACTGTAAAAGATGGATGCTACAAGTAATGGTACTTTGGCTCTTACAAGACAATCCTCTTCTTTTCTTCATCCTGATGCAACATTGCTTCTGATTCTGTATCGCTACGGATTGGCATTTATATTCTTTATTGGATTTTCGGGAAATTTTGCAAGTTTAGTGACTTTCATGAGTCCAATTTTACGTGTTACATCAACTGGATGTCTATTCTTTATGGTCGCTATTTCGGACATGCTGTATCTAATGATATCAATTTTTGAGTTTGTCGAAGTTGGCATAGTACAAGGACCAGTTTTTCTATCTGTTTACGACAGTGTATGTCGCTTTCGTTGGTTTTCAAAAGGATTCATTCGATTTTGTTCAGCTTGGTTTCTGGTATTGATAGCAATTGATCGTTGGGTGAGAGCACGTTTCCCATTCAAAGTTAATCAATGGTGTACTCGTCGTAATGCATTAATTACAGTGTTAATCACTAGTGTTCTTGGTGTTGGTCTTCATGGTCATATGTTAAGTGCTCAACTATTCGGCGGTTACTTTCCTGGTATTCCATCACTTGCCTGCGGGGCTCTTAATCAATCTTTTTTCTATTTGCGTTTCTTTTTTACTCAATGGCCAATTATTCAGGTAATCAATAGAAAAATGAAGGTTAAGAAATGTTCTTTCGAATGTTTTAGATCACTTTCATCTCAATTATTCCTGTATTATTAATACTTGCTAGTAGTATTAACATTTATCTTATAATTCACAAGGAAAAGAATCGCATACAACCAATAATTACCAGTAATCATGCACATAGAAGACAAACACGTTTACAACGAAATATGTTACTCTTGATGATATCAAGTGCCATTTTATTTTCTTCTACAACTTTGCCTATTAGTGTTTGTCAAATTATTAATGCCTATCGAATTGCTGCAAGCTTTAGTGTTGATATAAATAAGGTCATTAATGAAGAAGCAATTGTTAATCTAATACTTGAATTTAACTATGCTGTAAGTAATTTGCTTCTGAAAGTAATATTCAGAAAAAAATTCTAGACAAAACAAAATTCGGATTGACTTTGAGTCATCGATTAATTCTTTAGATCTTTAATATAAGATGGATAATCCTAAATATTATGAAATCTTCTAACGACAATTTTATGTATCTTATATTTCAATATCGCTCTCTTTTCTGCTAGATCAACTTCTATATTCATTGTTTGGCTTCAAAACTGTTTCGCAACGAATTTCGACGATGTTTCAAAATAATGAATCGACAAAATCAAGTAGGCACTCTTGATCCCACTCGGAATAATTTACCTCTTGTCGAAATTCATCACAACCACTCGCGCGAGGGTGCGGGTACTGGTGTCGTTAAAGAAGAGATACCCACACCCAAAAGACGGTAAATGACTGCCGTATATGATCATATGTCACTATGTGCGATCGTATGTGGTCGTATACGGCTACTATATACTCAATCTTAGAAAATCGTAATGAACTAAGATTTGAATAGATGTTTTACATCTGTTAGTATTCATATTTTCATTGTCATTGTTCGTTATTATTATAATATAATATTATTTTATTTCATCTCATCTTATTTTATTGTTTTATTTTACTCTATTGCGTTTTATTTTATTGTATTTTATTGTATTCTATTTTATTGCATTTTATCTTATTTTATTCTAGCACATTTCATTCTATTTTATTATTCTGCTTTATTTAGAAAGGTTTCGAGTGAGATAAATCAATAAATACTTCTTATTGATTTGAATTTTACGTGTAATTTTGATTCTAAAATCTTTATTTGTAAATAAACAATGAGAAAGGTAAAATCTATAAAATAGAAATGAAATGAAAATTCAACTTATTTAATTCTGCTTAAAACAAGAAAAGCAAGAACAGTAGTAGATGTTTTTTTATTAATTTTCTGAAGGATATGGTATTTAAAAATGATAACAAGCTGATGTGTAAATTCTAAGTTCATAATCTGATGTAAAACTAAATAATTTATTCATTATCGATAATTTTTCAGATGTAATAGAAATATAAGTTTTGATTTATTTCTGTATTATTTGTTATTCACTAAATTTCTATGAACTCACTTTATAGAATCATAACTAGATAGTATTAAAGATTTTCTATTATTTACAATTCGTAGATGATATTAAAAAAAAATATGTTATATTTTCTCATTAGTTGAGTATCTATGAAATAACAAGTATTTTAATATTTCAATTGAAAAGATTCATTTGAAAAAAAGACACTTTTACTAATCGATTAGATAAAAAATATCGTTTTGTTCAACATGTTTACTTGCTGTTTACTATGACTTGGATGACGAATAAGAATCAAATCTCAAAAAATATATATATCATATTATTAAAATACTTTATATCGAATCTATTACAGTTTATGATCTATTTCATATCATTGTGCGTTCTTCAATTTATTATCTTTTATTTTTTTATAGTTGACCTGTACTTTTTTATATTTGCATATCACATGCTTAAGAATCGTTTCAAAGATCAAAACAATAAAGATTCAAAGTATTAGTGATCATATACACAAGTACTCTTGACATTAAATCGTTCTTGTATCATTAATTCGATAATCATTTGATACACATCAGTACCTGTTTCAAATATTAAGGTATTTATGTTTATGATACTGCGATAAGCACCTCACTCTCTTTACTTCGAATACTTAATCATTCTTTTATTGACGATCAAAAGAAGTATATAAAGCTCTCGTATCAATCTTGATTTCATAAAACAAGAATGTTGTTCTCTGCTGCTCGACTTGTTTTTGTCGTTTTTTTACCTGTGATTCTCTGCCAGCTTCCATTCGATTCAGAATACCGATTTCACGATGTGAAGATCTTTGGTGATTCTTACTCGGACACGGGTAATCTTCACAAGCTGTCTAATGGTCTTTGGCCTATACCACCATATTACAACGGTCGCTATTGCAACGGTCCGAATTGGGTGGATCAATTGCAAGGATCCTGGTTGGAACAATTGAAAGGATTCAACGTAAAAAGTTATGCCTATGGAGGCGCAACAACTGACAACAATTTCGTTCAGGGCGCTGGAGCGTTCGGTGCTATTCCTGTACCCTCAGTTGCAGATCAGGTTGAATTCTATTTGAATGAAGATCGTTGGAATAAGATCAATTTTGACCGCACTCTCTACATCTTTTGGGCTGGTGGCAACGATTTTGCTAACAAACCGACTACGCCTCCTCCTGCAATCGTGGCTAGTCTTTTGAATAGTGTCAATAAATTAGTGGCAGTCGGTGGTAAACATTTTCTTGTCTTCAATGCAGTACCAGCTCAAGCGGTTCCAGCAAGCGCAGGGCTCGCACCAGAGGCCACTTTAGCCTACCTTACAGGTTTGTCCAATAGTGCTCTGACAGCTGATCTTGCAACGATGCGACAAAATTATCCACAAGCAAACTTTAGCATCTTCGATATCAATTCACTTGTCTCGAAAGTTGTTGCCAGCAAGTCGGGCTACTTTACAAATGCAAAGAACAATTGTTGGAATTCTGTGAATGCAACCACAATAATACAGATCTGCACAAATCCTGACAAATATGTCTTCGTCGATCTTCAGCACTTTACCGAACCTATGGCTGCATTGATTGCCAATGCTGTTCGTCAATTTGTTCTAACTTCATACGACGTCAACAGTTCTGGTTGCTATGTTCATGCTGCTTAATGCATGATATTCGTCCATAAACTTTATTCCTCCTTAAACCTTATTCCTCATTGATACTTCTCCCTCATTTTTTTCTTCTTAATAAATTTAACCAAACCATCGATCTAATTATTTGTTGCTACATGAATATAGAATTATCTCACCTAACGCGGAGACTAGAAAAATGTAGCAGGGGAATGTTCAGCACAGAAATTTCAAGTCAGGAAAGTTACGCACAAGAAAGTATGAATGAGATAGGTACCGGTCTGATTTCAAGACTAAGTAGCCACTAGATATGTATATTAGGTGCTAGTACATCACCTAATTATCTTCTCGAGATGCGACAGATATTTCGGTTTTTTTCGCAAATATACAGTGAAAGAAAAAAAATTACACGATCTGCATTTGTCCTTACTTGAGGATAGATGCGAATGTGAGTGTGGGTGTGGATTTGTGTAGCTGTGAGTAGAGAAGAGACACTCACACTCATACCTATACCCTTGAATGTTTCATGATATCTGAAACATTTTAATTTATCGATTATATAAATACTCTTCCTGTT
The DNA here is from genome assembly GCA_905250115.1 of Adineta steineri. Lineage (NCBI taxonomy): Eukaryota > Metazoa > Rotifera > Eurotatoria > Adinetida > Adinetidae > Adineta > Adineta steineri. Next base: position 115,012 of record CAJNOI010000179.1, read on the forward strand.
ATTTTCAATGAATACAAAATGAAAATAATATAAAAAACAAAACGTCGAAAACTTGCATGAAATATTTTTATATACATCGAGATATTACAACGTCTATGAGAATCATCAGATGAAATAGATCTGTCATTTTCATATTTTTCAACGACACCACATCCCTATACAAAATCTTTAAATGATCTACAGAATTGCGAGTAGTTCTGTACAAAAGTTACGAAACTACTGAAGCTTAGCACATAGTACACAAAGCTTGCAAACCCTGTTAATTTTCAAAACTTCAAAAAATTCTGTATAAATTACGAAACGATTTGTGTATATGCATTTTAAAAAAACAAATAACATGATGGACACAAAAATTATGTTTATTTAATGAATAAATAATTCAAAAGCTTTTCTTACAAGATCTTTATCATCGTCATGTGTCAATAAACTAGTCGCTTCTTCTAGAGATATAAGTTTCACTTCAAAGTTTTCATTTATCATTTGTGTATTTTCTTGTCTTGGAAATGCTTCATCCATTTGTGTTACATACCAAAAAATAATTTTCCGATTGGTAGGTGTTCCTCCAATTTGACGAAGTGAAATGCTAAACGGTTCCGAGATATTATTGATTTTGCGTGCAACATCCTGTAAATGTTCATTTGTAGTAGTCAGTGGTGTAGCTCTTGTTTCCATCGTTAATGGCATTAATGAACAATGATATCCTGTTTCTTCAAATGTTTCACGTACTGCTGATATTGAAAGTGCCTCATTAACATTTTTTCGACCTTTTGGTAAGCCCCATTGTCCTAAATGATTAATAAGACACACCTCACGTGTAGATTTTTTAATGAGAATCGATCCAGCACAAAGTACAAATTGATTGGAATACAAGTTGATTTTTCCAGAGTAACGGTTAGTCATCAATTCTTGTAACTTTATTTTTTCATTTTTCTGTTTCAGCATTTCATAGATACGATGTATAGACTCGTCAAACGTAAAGTCATCATTGTTGAGAACCAAAGTTGTCGTTTCAAATTTTATTTTGTCTACGCTATGAAGAGCTTCAGTATCGACACATGAACGTTCAAGACGTGTATCAATGTAAACAACTTGAAGAAGATCGCCTAGAATTAGTATAAGATATGGAGTTGCTACCAAACGATGTAAGCTCTCAATTGTAACTGCTGCAAACCAATAATGTCGACGAAGATAATGATCAAGTTGCTTCACTAATTCAACTACTTGCTTTTCGTCGGGTAATTGATAGACATCATAACCAAGAGCATCTGAAGCTAATTCCATAAGATATGCAATTTTAAGACGTGTACATTTCATTCCAACCGATTCTAATCTTCGACAAGTGCCTTCAGCCAATGTACTTTTTTCTGATTCAGACATACCATCAAATGCAATAATAACATTAACATGTTCAAACATCGAATTAAAAGATGCAATCGTTTCGGTAAAAGTAGAAAGACAATGCTGTTTAATAATGGCACGAATTTCATTTTGAACTTGAATAACAGATTTATCTGTAACATTAATTATATCGGTATATTTATTATTTAATTCTTGAATTTGTAATTGCTTTTGTAATAGCTTTTGATATTCTTCATAAACTTGATCATCTTCATGTTCACGCATCAAAGATATTTGTATTGAATCTTCGAGACTATGCCCATGTTTTAATAATATACGAATGTTTTCATGAGGAATGGTTATTTTACATTTTTCTATAACTGAATTATAGATTTTTTCAGCTGCTGTTAAATTACATTTTTCTTTACAGGCAATAGTAGCAATACACACTGCTTCCAACATGAGACCACCACGATCGTATATAATAAATTTTGTATTATCTTTCGCTGCAACATTGGCACGTTTGTTAGCTGCACGCATTATAACAGTAATAAATTCTTCATGACTACTGTTTGTAAACCACCAAGCTTTTAAAGTATTTTTCGTCATTAAATCATTCATCAGATCATCGTAGTTATGAATATCTGATCGTAAATCAACACCTTTAGTAGGCATATAACGCATCAATATGCTTTTGCCAACATTATCAACTCCATTCAAAGAAATCGTTGTATAATTGATAGATTGCACTTGATTCATAACGCCACTATCATTTTTGGTGCACATTTTCTCAACAGATGATATAAAGCTAAAATTAAACAAAAAAAGTAGTTAAAAATGTGTGTGTTGAGACTTTCAGAAAATTATTTATTGTCTGAAAATAAATCAAAGAACAAAAGTAACTTTTCTTGAAGAGTAGAGTACAAAATTCTAAAGTCCGAGAAGTAACTGATGATAAGACGGTCAGCACCTCATGGCAAATTTGTTATTTTGAAATAAATAAATAGCGCGAACGAGAAAAAAATGATTCTTTTAGAGAATCAAAATGTATTACCTTATATAGTTGCTTTGTGTACGTAGAATGAGTCCCAGCTGAAATAATCTATAGCTGAAGACAAAAAAAAATGATGTCTCTAACACGCGAAACCACTTTTATCGTCGACTCTTCAGTGATACCGCTTGAGTATTTTTCGTCGTCCTGTCTCTTCCTTCGAATCACACACGAATGAAATGATATGTTTTCTCGTTCTTCTATTTCTCTCTCTATTTTCTTTGTTTCTCTCGCCTAACTTTAACGAAATAGATGTACTGTCAATATTTACGAATTTCGTTATCAGTTACTCCCTCCTTGATTCTTTCCAATATTACTCATGAAAAGTATCGACCGTTACATCACGCTTCGTCGAAAGTCAAAAAAATGACTGTTCTCTTTTCGTCGAAAAATGTTTTCCATTTAATTGATAGAAGATTGGTTATCTTGAGGGTGTGGGTGTGGGTGTGGGTGTCCACTCTTTCTAATCAGGTTAAGAAAAGCTGACGAATGTACGGATCATTATAATAGTATATCTCATTCTACTTCATAAAAGACGTGATTATGGAAAAATAAACATTTATGTCAGAAAAAACTTTTTACTTAGAAAATATCAAGCGATTAAGAATTATGTAATGATCAAATAAGAGCGCCATCTTTACGGGAAAAAAACAATGATATCATCGATCAAATATAATAAATAAATATATTTCGATATAGGAACCAATCGAATTAAAATTCACTCAAGAGTATCAGGTGCAATTCTAATATGTTTGAATAGATTTTATACGAAAGGCTTGTACCTCGCACTTTTGCATTGAATGTTGAAAAAAATTATTAGTGGTGGACAAACTGGTGTTGATCGAGCTGCCTTGGATGTTGCTATTGAATTGAATTATCAATATGGTGGATGGTGTCCTCGTGGTCGAAAAGCAGAAGATGGAATGATTGATCCTATAAAATATGCCAATCTTCATGAAACATCAACAGATGATTATTCACAACGAACAGAATATAATGTTCGAGATTCAGATGGAACATTGATCATGATCATTGGTAGTGAAGCTACTATGGACAATGGTACAAAATTAACAGTCAACATGACAAAGAAATATCAGAAACCTATGTGTATTATTAGTCTTAATGAAGAACATAAGAACATTAATGAAATGAAAATTCTTGAATGGCTTATGATAAATAAAATTCAAATAGTAAATATTGCTGGACTACGAGAACAGACAATACCTGGAATTTATCAACAGACACAAAGCTTTTTAAGAAATTTGTTACCGAAAACTTTTAACTAAATAAAACTTTAAACAAAAAAAAAGGGTGTGAATATGAGTGTCCTTATAAAATTCGTTTCGTTGCGTCTCTATTTATTCGGTATATTGTCAAATGATCGAAAGTTTTATAAGCGAGAGAAAAAAAACGATTTAGATTTTATTCATCAGCAATATGTTTAGTATAAAACTTATCAATATTTATCTTATGGCTTTCGCTTTCACACAATGATTCATTTTATTTTCTTTATTTATCTTCTACTGATGGTCCACATGGTTTATTTATTTTTGTTCTCAATTCTTTCTTGTTATTACATGTATGTTTTGAAATAACATCGTAATAAATTTTCTCTTATACAAAATGATTTTTTAACGAAATGTATTGTTTCTAGATGAATAATTATTCAGATCAAACTTCTAATTCTAATCACTTATCATTTCATTGTTCCAGTGGTGAATTACTATGGGGTCAATTACATTGTATCTGTGAAGGTTATTTCAATGGCCGCCTTAATCGATATGATACTCCTCAGTCTATACCTGAACTATTGGCAGGAGGGACAATAAAGCAACGTTATTTTAATTATCGATGTCGAGCTGCTAAAGGTGATTGGCAAGCTAAATCATATCAAACTCGAGATACTTTAGAAGCTGAACCATTTAAATCAGGCTATATTATATATAATATTCATCATAATCCAGTTGAAATATTACGACGTTGTGCTAATGTTGGTGTATCTCTTTATCAAACACATAGTGATCATAGTATTGTATACATTAATCGATATGATTGGTCCTGTCATCATGATTATGACTTCCAATATGAGATTGATAAATTATTGGGAATTGATAGAAACAAACCGGATCATGACTTTTTTTGGGAAAGTTCATTTCATGGTCGTATTATGGTTATTGACTCGAATTCAGCTATGAATATTATTAAACAATGGAAATTTGATCCTACTGAACTTAAACAACCTCAAGAGAAAGTATTTATTGACACTCGTAATGAAACGAATAATCGAGTTGGATTACATTTAAGCATTCCCAAAACTGACTATGATTTCGCATGGTTAGTATTTAGTAGTGATCAGCCTGATTCAGAATTAATTGCAATAGTCTACGATGGAAGTTGTACTACATTAAGCGGTCAAATTATACTCGGCAAAGAAGATGTAGTCAGTTTGGATGAATCTGAATTAAATACACAAGAACAAGCTCGTCGCAACGCCGATTTATCGAAGAAAATGCGGTCTGCTGCTAGATATCGGCACAATTAACTGATTTACAATTTCACATTTCTATTCTTCTTATAATAATAACGATGTCTTTCATTAATTTTATTCAAAACAAATAAAGAAAAAAACGTATTTAAAAACTATTTAAGAATGAAACTATTAGCGAACAAAAGAAAGTTAAAAAATAGTTTTATAGAAATAAGCAAATCCGTATAAGAATATACCCAAACCTAGTAGACTTATAACTGTTGACCATACTGTTTTCCAATTGGCACGTTCAACATATTTTATTGACAACCAGAAGACAAACATTGTTCGTAACAAATCGTGACACAGCTTTCGTAACAATTTTGACATAGCTTTCGTAAGCAAGATTTTATTGCATTCATAACTAAAATGAGAGACTGATACTAAAAATAACAGGGTATTCGTTACGAATACTCATGTTTACAAATATCGCTTAAATCATTAAGTAGGATCCATTCATAACAAATTTTATATACTTAAATAATCCAAATACATGGCACTATACTACGAATAAATTATTTGTGTATATTCATAGATGTCCTTGTTATTTGTATAGTATACTACCTGATTGTTGTTACTTATTGTGCTAATAAAAAGCAGATTTAAAAAAGATAGATATTTGTCCATACTTATGTTCTCGTTCTCTCTTTCTACTTTTGAATTTCATACATTATAATTCTAGTAGATCTCTAAGTTCCATATGAAATCATATCACTAACATCGGACTAGATATCATATTAAATTCTTATACGTTACGATAGCCCTGTAAGAACGATACGAAGATCCTGTCAAAGTTGTTACGAAAGCTATGTCTAAATTGTTACGAAAGCCCTGTAAACTTGATATGAAAACTGTTAAAAAGTGATACGAAAGCCTTGTCAAAAGCGATACGAAAGCTGTGTCATGAATCGTTACGAAAGCCCTGCTCCGAACTGGGTTTTCGTAACCAATCGTTACGAATCGTTACTTTCCCTTTCAACCGCAGTAACTTGTTCGTTAGATGCTTCGGTCATATTTTTACTTGTAATCAATGTGTTGTTTCATATATTTATCCGGATGTATATACACAAGTTAATTACATGAGGGTTGCATCATATATAAATTTTATGACGTTAAATGAATATGATGCAAAAAGATAATTTCATCTTCCTTCTTTCATAATCGGTTATTTCACATTTTCTTTACTGTATGACATAAAATTCTCTTGGTAAATACCGAAAGATAACTATTATATTTTAATTATTTTATTAAAAAAAAAGAATGCAATCTATTTATGCATACAAATTTCTTATTTATAATAAACTTACATTTTATCACTTACCTTTGGTGTACGTTGCTGCAAACTATCATTACTTTTACCTGAATTTGCGACACCACAGTCCGTCGCAGGTGTCTAATATGAAACAAACCATCTTGAGCGTGGGTGTGGGTGCAGGTGGGTCGGTGTGAATGATAGACTCAAGACACGCACACCCTTTAGAAAGTCTTAAATCAAAAATATCAGCTCTTTCTGACGACCCTGTGAAGGGTGGGTGTGGGTATCTTAAATCCATCACCCACGCCTGCACCCCACTCACACTCTCAAGATGGTTTTAGTGATTTAATATTTGATAGACTCAGGAGGACGTTGCTGCTTTTGGCCGATTATTCCAGGAAGAATTTTAAATCTTTGTCACACACCAGGCTCAAAGTATTTTTATTTTCAGTTTGTGATATGATACTATTAATTTTCTAAATGAGACCAAAAAATGCTTGATCTAATTCAGTTGTACTAAAAAATTTCAATAATTTAAGAAATAATTCAACAGGAAAAAGTTCTAGTGTCGTCGTTACTGAGATACGTGGCATTTTATCAGAAACGTTCTTTTTATTAGTAACATATACTACTTTAACTTTGAATTTATAGGAACACGTTCATAAGTGCAAAAAAGATGCAGAAAAATCTCTAGGAGAATGAATAAATTCGATTGTTTTCTTCTATTTGAAAGAAAGAAAAAAAAATTAAGGAGAGAATAGAGAGAGTGCGTCAAGAGAATAGGCCATTTGGAGTGTTTTTTTGTGTTTGTCATTAAAAAAGAAACAAAAATATCTGTCATCAGGAGTCATGGAAATGAAATGAAAAAATTGTGTGGAATATGTGTATAAAAAAGAAAATTCAAAAGTGCATCATTCATTCACCTACAAAATTTGTGACTGTTGAAAAAGGTATGTTAATAAATTTATAGGTGCTTTCTTACTCACAGTAACTTTCGAGAATTTTGTAATTCAGTTCAAAAAAAAGCAGGAAAATAATAGGTCAATCTGGGTAGGGCGCCGTTGGTTGAATGATCGATTGTCGAATGATTTTTCGTCGAAAGTTACTATAGTAGTAGTAGTAGTACGAAAAATATTCGCCGAACAGTCATTCGACGAATCGTCCACTCGACGAAAAATCGTTTGTCTAACGGTGACTTCTGCGCTAATCTCAACGTCAAAAGAGTAACTTTGTGGCTTAGGTCAAATGCTGAAAAAAATTGTGGTTTTTTGCGTAATTGTTTTCAAGAATTTTTATTCATTTTTTAAACAGCTTCTCGAGGGGGCGAGTGGGAGCGGATAAGGAAGACTCATAGCCGCCCAAATACATGCACACCCTCACTCACATACACCGTCAAGATGGCTGACTTCCTTATCTTTACAATTTTTTCTTAATTTCAATTGTATGTGCACTCTTAATAAAGAAACTTTAAGCTTCTTTGACTGAACGATCGTTTGTTTTTACATATGTGTTTGCAAATTAGGACTTTTCTATATGAGATCTATAGTAATAAGCTTAGCAAATGTTTGAGATCTATTTACAGGAATAATGAAGCCTCATTCGTTGACACCGAAAATTGAGGGTGTGGGTATTTGTTACATCTTTCATCCATACTGATACCCACACCCACACTCACACCCTCAAGATGCTTTATTAAAAAAATTAATAACTTTAGATTATTTTCGTTTTGCAATCGATATAAAATTTTTTTAGTCGTTTAAACTTAACCAGCTGAATTGAAATAAAAATGGCTTCGGCAAGCACCAGTACACGTGTTAAATGGATGTGGAAAGCAAATGCGGATCCTTTTTCAAAAACTGAACCAGCGGAATGGAAATCCTACTCTGATGTAGAAAATAGAATTATTGAAGAGGCATTTCAATCTGGGCAAAGTCATGCTATTCTGGACTCTTATAGTATTAATTTTAAACACAGAATTCAAATTCTCAACGAAGATGGCAATAAACAACGTCCTATCAAACGAGAAATAGTCAATACAGCCGATCAGTACCTACGAGAAGAACGATTTACATTTACTCCTATCAATCCCGAACAACCATTTGCTGGTTTATATGGTTGGATTTCACCGTTTATACGAGCAACCGTGAAAGAGCTGAATATCACCGAAGATCAGTTACCTTCGAAAGATGACACAGTCGTTCCGATGATTGTAGAAAGAGCAGCGAAAGGTATCATTCAAGAAGGAAAGAAAATTGGAAAACAATGTGAAGCTGAACATATGGCGAAAGAACTATTGAAGAAAAAAGATGAAGGTATGAAAGAAGTCTGGAAATGTTGCGCGCATCTGTATTCAATGGAGAGTTTCTTATATAAAAAATTAAATGAAACCATGCGATTGATTGGAAGCAAAGAGCATGAGCAAGAATGGAGAAATAATGTCTGCACATTGGGACCATTCTCATTATTGTTATGGGACAATCCTTTTGACAATAAAACAACTCAAAGAGGGACAATTTTTTATCGAGGAGCAAATTTAAACGATAAATTGATTTCGATTTTCAAGGAAGATAGTTTAAACAAAAAAGAAACAAGTCGTTCTTTTCCAGCGTTCACGTCATGCAGTCGTAGTCGAGTTGCAGCCGAAAAATTCGGAAATGTTTTATTTATAATGACCGTTAAGCATGCATTTACTGTAGACCTTAAGCCATTCTCTGAATATCCTGATGAAGAAGAAGAATTACTTTCTCCAGGTGTTTGTTTTACTATTGAACGTGTAGAATCCAGCAAAACCGAAAACAAGCATTTAATTTATTTAAATCTTATGCAACAGTACGATCGTAAGTTAATTACTTTTCTTTATACAAGATTGTCATTGTTAACTATTCATCTTATTCTCCGAGTACTCATTCTACTTTATTTAAAAACTTGAAGATATTGTCGATGTTGTTAGATTCTCAGAGTATAACTATTTATATGTAAAAGAATTGGCCAGAGAAAGATGTTCAATGTTAAACGTATAGGACAAAACAAATTGCTTATACACTGTAGTATAAAATCGTATTTGATAAATCGATTGAGTTTATTACGAAACAGATCTTTCTCTTAGTAACCTTTGCGATAGTTAAACTGACCAAAAGTTCTAGTTCTGAAGATGCGGTTGATCTTTGTCTTTGAATTCAGAGTTTTTGGACTTCACTAAGTAGGTTTATTATAAAACGCGAATAACTTTTATAACGTCTCTGGTAGTTAATAATCTTTAATATTGCTATTCTTCTGTTCTTCATCTTCCGATCTTCAAGTGAAGGAAGCATTGACAAGTATGCATTAAGAAAGTATTTTCCGTATTTCATAAAACACAGATTCTTTTTTTTCATTCTCAGTGGTGAAACGAGTTCTGATTTTTCTTAATTGTTTGAAATTACCATTCTTTATCATATGTGTATTTTTCGAAATTCTATTTGAGACGAAACAGTTTTTGAAGCTTCGCATTACAGTAAAAAGTTCTTTTTATTAGAATAGATTTTAGTAAAGTACAATTCATTTTTCAAACATCATTTAAATCCTTCTTATCAGACATAGGCAAGTCGAATCCATTTTTGATTTGTTGAATTAAGTCACGAGTTACTTGACCTGCTTTTCACTTGAGAGCTTTAAGATATCACTTGACTTGAATTGACTGGGAATTTTAAAAATATGACTTCGACTTAAGTTGGATCAAAAACTTGTTCATTTGCTTATTTCTTCTTTATAAGATTTTCATATTTTTTCTCTAATTTCTAAGATTAAAAAATGTCTTCAAAAATATTTTATCATATTTAAACATGTAAGGAAGCTGAATTATTTTCACAATTCAGTATATTCTATTAGGCAGTTCAATTTATTCACATTTTATTAACAAAACAAACAATTTATCAAACAAAATGTAATCAATAATCCAATTCTATGAACATTTTTTGTGTTTTCATTTCATGTAATCATCGATCTCAAGTTAAAATATTTGTAAATACAACAACCAATCTACTATTAGAAGTCTTATGTGGAAAAAGCTTTCATTTATCATTCGATTAAGGGTTTAAAAATCAAAACACGTTATTCAGAAAATTACAAAGTATATTTAGTCACTAAAATACATTATTTTTATCTAATGACAAAAAATTTTAGATACTTTAATTAAAACACCTACCTATCTCTAAATTTCAAACATAAAAAGGACAGCTAAATACTCTACTTAACTTCTCTATCTTTTAAATATATTCATAAACCGCATTTAGAGTATTATAAAGTCAAATCAATCAAATATAATAAATATCATTTTCTAAACCGCTTTCTCATCATAAGTTAACATTTTTCTTGTAATTTCCTTTGAAAAAAATTGATTCAACTTCTTTCGAAAAAGAAGCTCTGTTCTATCAGAGACCCTCCATATTTACAAAACAAGTATCTAGTTAATTCTTCTTACAATAACTATAGCATATACAAGACTACAAATTTACAACAGGCTAGGCAACACTGTCCCCCTAAAATATTTAATCGTACAATTCGTTTCTATACATTTACCTTATTAATTACATACAATTTCATTTATACAGTAAGATTAGCAAAATATCAGCAGATCATACAAATATTTAAATTAAAAAACGATAACTATCTGATTTAAATCTATTTTAGAACGCGACAGCGAACAAATATCTGAGTCTCCTTCTTGGCTTGCTGCTCGTGGTGGTGATGCTCGTTATGATGATCTTTATCTTGCTCTTGGTAATTATGATAATAATCCTGCTTTTGATGATCCCGCTTATAATCCTGATAATCTTAGTGTTGATGATTGTCTTTCTGCCGAACATGGTCGTGAAGGTCCTAATGGCAACTGGGAATGAAAGGTGATACAAAAGTCATACAAGACTGTTAATTCTGATGAAACATTTTTCGTTCTATGTTTTACTTTTTTTCAGATTTTGAAAATGAACGTCATATTATAGGAGTATGAAACGAAAATATATTTAAGATCCTACACTGATGAAATGATATGTTTATCGGATGTTCTTTTGACTTATGAGAGTGGGCGTGTGTGAGGGTGGGGGTGTACATAGTTGTAGCCTTTCACACCCAGACCCCCTCACACATCCTCTGCTCTGTCATATCGAGGATGTGTCTGGTACATGAATGCTCCCCTTTTTCCTTCTTTTTCTTCCTTTTGTCGAAGCATTCACCAATTTCTACCATCTTAAGGGTGTGGGTGTGGTGGGTGAGGATGTGTGTGAATCATAAATTATCTTTACTCGCAATCACACTCACACCTATCCTCAAGATTCTCATCCACCTATATCTTAATACTCTTTTTAAATATTATAACATATTCCAGCTTATTTTTTCTTATTGGTATTTTCTTTTTCAGTTTTTTGTTTCAATAAATATCTCTTGAAAAATCGATGTAATTCATATGAAATCCATTAGATATATGTTTTAGCAATATTCCAAAAATTAATATTTAAAATTATCAATCAATTAAAATATACTATGTTAGTTTTTATCGATGACTACATGAATAATTAAGATTTTTATTACGCAAATGACATGTATCTTATCAGATATGAATGACGCACTTTGAGATTAGATTTTCTTTGTAGTTAATAAACAAAAAACAACAAAATTCTAAATATTTCATAAAAAATAATAAAATGCAGGGAGACAAAAATATTCAGATCATAGTATCGTTGTTTATATATTTTTTTGATCAATTATTCTTTTTTTGTTGGTGGTGTATATGTTATTTTCGAGCGAAGATCAAATTCTAAATCTTGATCTAGATCAGCTGCTTTCTCATCATCTGGATCACCATCAGCATCATGATCATGTGTTACATGCAATGGTAAATCAGGTGAAATTTGCATCGATAATGAATGATTAAAACGTGATACACCACTCGCTCCTTGATCCATTGTTGAACGACGACGATCTGATGTTTCCGATTGAGGTGTATCACCACCCCATGATTTAAAATGCATCGGTTCTTCAGGATCAACAGTTGATTCATGAGGCATCTGAAATCAAAAAATGAAATCAAAATACAATATGATTACTTATCAAATTATATACTAATTGTGGAACAGCACGAAAAAAATAAAAGAATGGATAATAAACAAGATTGACAACTGTTGAAGCATATATATCAGCAAATCTTGATACTTGTGAAGCAAAATGAGTTTGACGAGAACCTTTATATTAAACAAAAATATAAATAATTTTGATAAATGTATAATTTACCTGTTCGAAAAAGAGAACCTAAAAGTCCAAAATTCATATCCAGTTCATGAGTACATTGCTAAAAATAATTAAAACATGATAATGAAAGCCATTTTTATTTCTTTTTACCTGTATTTTTTGTTTAATTTTATTGACTGCATCTGGTCCATGATTTGCAGTCATATCAAATGAACGAAGTAATTCACTAATTGATGTATCTAATGATTCTAATGTATTAAATAAATCTCTTTTATCATGAAAAACTTTTAATTCATGATTAAGTTCAGGTACAACAAGCATTGTTCTCCATGCTTTCTGTTTTTTCGATTTAATTATATCACCAAATATATGATCACCCACATATAAAACATCTTTACCCATTGAACCAATTAATTTCGAAACAACTTCACAAGAACCTCCACTATAAACTTCATTTTGTTGTAATTCACCCGAATATGTACCCAATTTCATACTTCCTGTACTTGGATTAATTATTCTTAATGTTGTACCTTCAGCAAAAAAAAGTGGTTTTTGTGCATCAACAAGAATAAAATCAAAATATGATTTCCAATCACGCTTGGCGTTATTATTTTCACTATTTAGTAAATAGGTCATTAATTTATCTGTATACCAATATTCACTGTTTGTTAATAAAAATGTTTTTGCATTATGAGAACGAATACTAAAAAAAAAAAAAGATTTCTTCGTATCATTAAATTATTTATAATTTACCGATCTAATAATACAGGTAATCGTTCATCCTTATGAATATATTTTTGAATATCTTTACAAACCATTTCTTTAAGCTGACCCTTGAGAAATAAAGAAATATGATTAGAATTTTAATGAATTAAGAATTCATACTTTGTTATGAACACGTTCAACTGAATTTCGAACATCATTGAAAATAGCACGAAATGAAAGAATATTTCCTCCAAATTGTACAGCTGTTCGACCTCTAAAAAAAGAAAATCAATCAGATAATTCTTCTATACTAATTTATTCTTGAACATACTGAACATAAGTAGCCATTGTTGAAAAATAATCAATCAAACAAGCAATAAGATAAATTTCTAAATAAAAATAATTATTTTCATTAAATTTATTTCCTACGCAATATTACCTGGTAGATTAAAAAGTGTATAATAAACATAAATACGATCATCACCTACAATATATTTATTTGGATAAAGTTCACGAACTTCATGTCTACATAACAGAAAAAAAGTGAATAAATAAGATTTCTTCAATAACAAAAAAAATCTTTACCCAGAAAGAAATTTAAAACCATGAACAACAGTAAGAATATTACCATATGCATCAACTTTAAGTAAATTTCCATATAATTTATCATACCAAAGACCACTAATAATAACAGAAAATAAATAAACTTAGAAAAATATGAAATATTTACCGTAGTGGAAATGTTCGATCATAAACAAATTGTCGAATTTCTTCTGGATAACCAAGTTCAACAACTGAATCGATAACAAGTTGAAATGTTAATTCTTCAAATTCAGGTGATTTATACAATGCTAATGTATAATCCATATCAAAACCATAAAATTTAATTCGATCTAATTGTAAACTTCGAGTAACAAATATACTAAATTATAAAAATAAATAAAAAAATTTTTTCCTTTAAAATTATCTTTACCGATGACCTGGTTCACGTTTTGTTTTCATATTCCGTTTCTAAATAAATTTAAAAATAAATCAAAAAATTTATCTATTATAAAATTAATATATCATACACGTATTTCAGCATCAGTCGAAAATGATTCTCGTGTATTATCATTACGTTTCATTTCGTAATCTATCAAATCACTTTGATCGTCAATCTAAATTAAATTTATTTTGTCCTTAAAAATGTAAACAAGAAATTGTATTTACCATTGTCGTTTTTATTATTACAAACACATACAAAAGAAAAAAACAAACGAATGGATAGGTAAAAAGGATCAGGTACTATATATATATGCATGCAATCGACATCAAGGGCAATTTAATCGATTGTTATTCATGATATATATATGATTTAGTATTCTCTTCATTATGTACTTTAGCGCAAAAAAAGTTCGAACGTTTTTTCACGAAAATAATATACTCGTTTAATATAATGACTTATTCTTCTTACATTGTTCCCATATAGTAAACATAAATACGTAAAAAAATGCACGAGAACGGAAATAGAGAATTATGGTTACCGATGATTAAAAAAGAGAAAAGAATATTCCACATGACTGATCTTTTGAATAAAAACAAAAGTCACATTTTAACTTGATTTTAAACTAGACATATATGAATAAGGACAAAAATAGATTTGCTCTTCTTTTGTATTATAATGACGACGATTGAATTATGTCATCCACGCCCTTCATTAACCTATGCGAAGCAAACTATTTTCTTTTACATGTAGCGCATCATCCTTTATGAAATATTGAAACATGAAATAAGAGATTTATCTGTCTATGTCGTGTTCTTATCTAAAATTCTAATAATCCTCTATTATTAATTCCATATGAACTAGACTGGCACAGCTTTACTTTCATCGAAGAGAACATCTAATAGAATGCATATTATATTGCAAACAACGAAAAAAATCTTTTTTTCAAGTAGCACAACAAGTGCATTATTCAATAAAAATGAATTGATTTTTTATACAAATACTTAAATCAATAAGAAAGAAACAGAATCTTTTTTTGACATAATTTTATTTATTCTTATTCTTATAACACACTATACCCGTAAATCCACATTATATATAACAGTTTACCATTCATTATCAGGCGCTACTATCGCTCATAAAAAATTGGCATCTAAAAATAATTAATCTATATTTTTATTCATTTTGAATATTAGAAAAAAAAGTTTGAATTATTTAGAAAACTTTTTTTCTTTCTAACCAATCAGATTTTAGATCTGTAGACAATTCAATATGGTGGTGTTTAAGAATCTTGATCATTTGCCGAAAAAACTGACTTCATCTCACTTTTTTGTTTTATAGATATTTCTTAACATCTATCATGCAGATCTTCGTTAAGGTAAAAATTTACGAAATAAATTAATAAAATAAATCTTTTTGTACTTCTTTTCAGACTCTTACAGGCAAGACTATCACCCTTGAAGTAAGTTTATTATAGTTATTCGATGATAAATATATATTACTTTTTATTAGGTCGAGCCATCCGATACCATTGAAAATGTTAAAGCTAAAATTCAAGATAAAGAAGGTATTCCACCAGATCAACAACGTTTAATTTTTGCCGGCAAACAACTTGAAGGTAATATAAAAACTAATAATAATAAACTTTAAAATAAATCATTTTCGTTTAAGATGGTCGTACACTTTCGGATTATAATATTCAAAAGGAAAGTACCCTTCATTTGGTTTTACGTAAGTTAAAATATGATTTAATAATATGAATATAAACATATTTATTATTTTAAAGGTCTTCGAGGTGGTACAATCGAACCAACACTTCGTTTACTTGCTCAAAAATATAACTGTGACAAAGTTATTTGTCGCAAGTAAGAAGAAAAACCGTTTTTGTTTTTTGAATTAATATGATTATTTTAGATGTTATGCACGACTTCATCCACGTGCTGTCAATTGTCGTAAACGTAAATGTGGTCATACCAGTAATTTACGACCAAAAAAGAAACTCAAATAAACATTTCTTTGTTTTTTTTGTTTTTGAACATGCAGATAAAAGCATCTGCTAAAATAACAGAAGAAGAATAAAAAAATGAGTATATCTGGATGATTTTATATGACAAGTTAATGATACATATATGCTATAAATCACATGTTCTTTATTATTAAAGAGAAAACAACGGAAAAGTTAGCCATGAATTTTGGTCAAAGCAATTCTATACAAAGCTCATTACAGGTTTATGCAGTCAGTTGACGTTTCATGACGTTTGAAAAAAATGAGATTTAAAAACAAAGCAATCTGCTAAGCATTGTATTCTAATATGTTCTTCCAAACAAAAATAAAATTAAACATATAGAATGAGTGTGGATAGAGAATTTTACTTTAGCAAATCAGCTGTCTTTGTATATTAAATATCTCTATCATAAGTCATATTAGCAAGCTCTTAATAGAGTTCAAGGTTTTAGAATATGTTCATTGCTTTTCTTGTTTATATATTTTTGCTTAAAGTTATTTTATCGATTAATGAGAGTAAACACAACTTCATATCGCAGTTCAATTTGATAAATAAATACAAAATAAAACAAAAAACAATGATAACGTTTTTTTTCACTTTATTTTTGTTCAAATTTTTCTACCATAGTTTCGTCAATCACAATGTACATATAAGTTTCCGTACGATTCAATGTATTTAAATATTGTTTTAAATCAGTTTCATTACCAATTAATTTTGGTTGAGATAATTTTGAATCTAAATTATAATAATTTTCTCCATTGATACTTTTTATTGAAAACCAATGACGACCAGGTTTTGTCCATGAACGTACTAATGGTAAACGATCAAAAAATGGTCGTTCAAGAGGTATATTTAATAGTAAACCCAAACAATCTTTAAAATGAAATATATCCAATGATTCATTAACATCAATAGCACGTAATGTATAGCCTTGTTGTTTTAATGCATCAAGTATGATTGTTAAATCATAATTACCTGTAAATAACGTTGAATATTCATTCCAACACCATGATTTATCATATTCATGTACAATTGAATCAAGTTTTTGTTTATTAAAAAGAGGTTTTTGAAAAAGACTATTCAATGAATGTAATGCACATAATTGTAATCGTTGTTTTTCATGATATAAATCAGGTTTGTCATTATTCATCTTAGATATGTAGGTTTATAAAAAGAAATAACAAAGTAAAAATATTACATTATCTAAAAAATCAAATCAAATCTATTCATTCGGATCTATTGATTCATTCCTAATCGTTTATTCTTATGTATTTCAATGTTTAAATAAAAGCAATAATTAAAATATTAACTGTAAATCCTTAGGTTGAAATATGTTTTGTAATCTTTAACAAAACGTGATGCATTGAAAAATTGATGATGATATGATATATTATAGAAAGTTAAAAACAACGAATAGAAATTGTCTATAATTGAATTGATAGACGACTGCTGTCATCTATCTAAATATACTTTTTTTGACATAATTTTTTCTTTTCTCTATTTCTCGTTTTTTTATGCTTCAAAAATCCTGCTTGGCGCAAAAAAAAAAAGATAAAATCTGTCTGTTTTTGATCTACCGTCTTTCTTTCCATTCTAGACTGACGGATTTCTATGTGTTCTTTAGCAAAACTGTTGAGTTGATAACTTGCTCTTTTTTACTATTTTACATTCCTTTGAACATAACAAGTCACAATTCTATCTCGCTTTTTCCTTTTTTAACGAGCTAAATTTAATGAGTTTCTTTTTCTTTTTACAAATTGGTAAGCATATTGTCTGTTAAAAACAGCTTGGAGAAACAATTATATTATCAACTAAAGTTTTTCTTTTAAAATAATAATATTACTCTTTTAAACACAATATCCGTAATGTTGCCTCTCTCTCTCTTTTTATACACAATTCATATCATTCTTATGACAAATTTGACAATGTGTTTCATGAGAGTTTTCTTATTAATGTTGAATGAATTTAATATAAAACTCTATATCAGGAATATATGAACATCACACCCTATTTTTTTCAAGATAAATAGCAATATGTGTAACTTCCGCTCAAAATATTGTACGTGACGTACGGAGAAAACTATTTTAAAATAACTACTGAGTTATATTTATTTGGAGTCATGACCAATTTTCAGTAAATATCTGATTTCTGAAAAGGAGACAGACTTTTATGTTGATAGACGATTCATCAATATCATCAAAAAACAGGTACCAGATATTTGCTTTCAAGATTAAATTTCTAAACTATTATGGGTATGGGTGAGGTTTAGTAAAGAGAATAGCGACACTCACCCATCTTATTTGCTCATGGAATATTTCTTTTTTTAGTATAATACTAATAAAATGGGCGTTTGCCGACAGATTCGTTTGATCTTATGGAAAAATTTTACTATTCGACGTCGACGATGGGTTTGTTTTTAGAAATTTATTCTAAAATCAATTTGTATTGTTTTATTTAGCCTCGAGTGATATTTGAATTAATTTGGCCATTATTTTTATTTTTTATTCTAATGTGGGTTCGAACAAGAAATTTAACATTTTATTATGATGCTTGTAAGATTATTTTCTTTAAAAATTTATCTTAATAAATTTATTTAAGGTTATAATGATCCAAAATATCTTGGAGCAACTGGATTTTTACCTGCACTACAAAGTTATATTTGTCAATGGAATAATACATGTTATAATCAATCAAAAACAACTGATGAATTTCATGGGGAAGCAACCTTTTGGAATCAATTAACAGATTTAAGTGAAAGTCTTTCGATTATTTTTAATGATGATAAAACGGTTAATTTATTTGATAAACTTTTTACGCAAATTAATTCATTACAACGTTATTCTACGATTTGGAATGGTAAGTGTTTTAATATTTGAATAATGTCAAATATTGATTTACGTACTTTGAAAATATAATATAAGGTACTATTTTGGCAAATAAAAGCACGAATGATTTTAATCAATCTATTCCAACAACAATAATCAATACACTTTTTCAAAATCCTGTTGGTTTATCTAATCTTCATCAATCATGGTTTATGAATCATACCAAAAGATCTGAGTCGAATTTAAATATTATAATACAAATATCTTATTCACGTTCACAAAAAAACTTTTCCTTTGTAAATTAAACAATTTCATTTATATGTAGAGGTTTAAATTATGCTTTTTTTTTTATTTCATCTAGTCATATCAATCAGAAACAAATATAAAACAATCATTTTGTAATAAGACAGAATTTAATAAAACTTTTCTGATTAACTCACCCGATGCAATTGTACCAAAAAATTTTTTATGTAATAATTTATCAGCAAGTGATTTGAAATTATTTTTAATCAGTGTACAAAATCAATTGGATGATATACTTTTGGTAAAATTATAAAGATTTTCTTATGAAATTATTTCATTTTATTCAATAATTCTAGACTAATATGGCACCAGATATTGTGAAACTTACTATGAATGGAATGCAAGTATGTAATCTTGATTTTTATTACACTATCATAAAATATTATTGATGTGTTTAGGCTGCTCGAACTCTGGAACAAATTCATTCTCGTTTAAACATACTTAATGTTAGCTTTTCATTCAATGAAACCAATAGTAGTATTAGGTAATAATTTCGCGGCATACTTATTTGTATTTTATATTACTAATAGCATGCATCAGATTTAAGATTCAACAAATTCGAGTATCGTACTTACAAAAGAATCGTTTTCTAATTTGAATTTTGCGCATAACATATAGAACAAGTCATTTCTTGTATGTTTATGATCCATTATCGATTATTAAAATAAAATAGTCTAATTATAAGTCGAATTATGTTTCATAAAAGCTGAAATTATACAGAAATAAGTGTGGGTCCCATGCGGAACAATCCGCAGACAAAGGATAGAACACACCGTATATGTAGATTTATTTTCCCAGTATACTTATCATAGAAAACCTTTTTATATTTAAATTATAGTTTAACATCATTATGTGGTGGTCGTAATGATTTATCACAGTTTTTTACTACAAATCAATCTTCAAATAATCAAAGCAACCAAAGTGAAACTACTCAAAATAAACAAACAGAAACTACTCAAACACGTTCTACAGCTGATGATACTTTAACTATGTTTAATTATAACAGGTTAGCAGAAAATTTATTATCTTATGATGAATCTGAAATATGTCAAGAATCATATATAACTGGTTCTGGTAAAATTATGCAATTTTCAACAGTAAATCGTACATGTCGTTGTGCTTTATTTGATCAAGTATTCAATTCAAATACTATTCTACGACAATTTGCAACACTATTACGTCCTATTCTATATGGAAAAATCTATTATCATCCATCAAATATTCATTATGATAATATAATTAAAAATATTAATCAAACATTTGAATCATTAGATGAACTTGTTCGATTACTTCGTCAAATTGAATCTACATCTCAAACAATAAATGATATCATACCAGTATTATGTAATTCATTTTCTAATTCATCATTAATTTGTCAACAATTTACAACATATCAAACATCAATGAATTTATTTATAGTTCTAACTGAATTTCTTGCTTGTACAGAACGTAATCGTTTTATTGCAATGGATAGTGAATTAGATATGGTATATGTAGGACAAAATGACTCTGTAACAAATAGTTTTCTTGCTGCAATTGAATTTATGGATAATATAGGAGATAATGATAGTTTACCTACACATATTCGATTTAAAATAAGAATGGCACTTGATTATGTTGATAATACATTTCAAACAGCCGACAAGTAAATAATAGAAATAAATTTCATTCTTTTTTTTCTAATAATTTATATAGATATTTTTCATATGCACCTCGTGTTAGTGCACCAACATCAACAAAATATCATTCATATTTATTTATTTATTTACAAAATGCTCTTGAACGTGCTATTATATACGCACAAACAGGAAGAAATATTTCCTACGGTATACAAACACAACAAATGCCGTATCCATGTTGGATTAATGATAAGTATGTTGTGCATTTTTTTCCTTGTCTTCAGTAAATCGAAATATGAATGATTGATTTTAGATTTTCTAATGCCATTAGTCGAATGTTACCATTATTTATGGTATTAAGTTGGATATTTACAGTTTCAATGAATGTGAAAGATATTGTTCATGAAAAAGAAAAGTAAATAAATAAATATAGGGAAAACATGTTTACGTTTTTTTTCTTCAAGACGATTAAAAGAAATAATGAGAATAATGGGTTTGAATGATTCTGTTCATTGGTTTACTTGGTTTATTTTATGTACAGCTACTATGTTGTTAATAGCATTTTTCCTTATTTTACTTTTAAAGGTAAAACATGTCTTAAATAATTATAATAATATATCGTCTGTTGTAGTTTGGAAAAATCACACAATTTTCTAGTTTTTCTGTATTACTCGTATTCTTCATAAGTTATACATTTGCTACTATTACTCAATGTTTTCTTATTAGTGTATTATTTAATCGAGCTAATTTAGCTGCTTGTGGTATGTATTTACAAATGAAAAATATCTATGTTATAATTCAAAAATGAATATTCTAGGAGCTGGTATTATATATTTTGTTCTCTATTTACCATATACTATATTAATTAGTTATGATACTCAAGTGAAAATATGGCAAAAAGCAATTGCTGTAAAAAATTTTATATTTGTTTTTTAAATAATTAAAATTTTTTTAATATGTTTTAGTGCCTTTCATCAACAGTTGCTTTTGGAGTTGGTTGTGATTATATTGCTCGTTTTGAAGGTATGGTTGAAGGTATTCAATGGTCGAATATAAATCGAGGTGTAAAACCTAATGATAATTTTACATTTCTTTATTGTATTATTATGATGTTAATCGATTCGGTGATTTATATGTTATTAACTATTTATATTGAAAATGTATTTCCCGGTAAGAAAATAAATGAATTTTATTTTTTTAAATTGAATATATATTAAGGTGAATATGGTATTCCACAAGTATGGTATTATCCATTTACAAAAACATACTGGTTTGGATATAATGCAGAAAATATTCGTCAACGTACGGAACAGATGAAATGTGTAATAGATCAAAATCAAAATGGTTAATTTAATTTTCATTTAAATAAAATTTTCTTATGTAATGATATTTTAGGTGAAAATGATATAGGAGAACTTGGCATTAGTATTGAAAATGTATCGAAATATTTTGGAAATAAAATGGCATTGAAAAATTTATCTGTTAAATTTTATCGTAATATGATAACAGCATTTCTTGGACGAAATGGTGCTGGAAAAAGTACAACATGGTCAATATTAACTGGTCTAATACCACCAACAAGTGGTACAATATATATTGATGGTTATGATATATTAACAGATATAAAAATTGTTCGAAAACGTCTTGGTTTTGCTCCTCAATATAATATTTTATTTGATTTATTAACAGTTAAAGAACATTTACAATTTTTTTCTGCGTAAGATAATTGAAGTATTATTTGATAGACATTTAGTTTTTTATTTATTCATTAGATTAAAAGATGCACCAAAAGAATCAATTGAAACAGAAATACATAAAATGTTAAATGATTTAGCATTAGAAAAAAAAGCAGATAATTATTCCACAGAATTATCTGGTGGAATGAAAAGAAAACTTTCAATTGCTATTGCTTTTGTTGGAAATTCAACAACAGTTATTTTAGATGAACCAACAGCAGGTATATACAATAGCGTTTTAGTATAGTGCGTAAGAGCTTTTGAGACATGTACCAACTAGTAAAGTTGAATTCGGAATTTATAGTCACGATTTTTCCGTAAGGATGGTTCGTTGTGGGTGATATATGGGCACGGCCAAGCGTGACGGAATTTCATTTTTTTAACTTGC
>CAJNOI010000179.1:138068-182813 GCA_905250115.1 Adineta steineri
TGATGATACGTTTGAGTAGATATTGTTTGTTTTGGTAGTAAATTTGTGTTAGAAAATGGTAAAAATATAGTTAAACTAGAACGATCAAGTTTTGCTTGAAATTTTCCAAGAGGTGAAATAGGAGTTATTGGCTCAGATGTATTACTATCTATTGATCGTTGATTGAAATTAAAGAGATTATAATCATCAGAACTTGATGAAGATGTTTCATTATCAATACTTGATGATATTGGTGTGGTAAAAGCCATAGAGTCAGATGAATTAATATGAGATTGCATGTCATGAAGTAATAATAAACTTTTTCGACGATTTATTGTTGCTGAATTATTTTCATTTGTATTTGTTAAATTTCTTTTTATAGATTCAAGTTCATCTATTCGATGTTGCATTCGTTTTTGTTGCCAATCAGTCCAAAAACTAAAATAAAATATATTAATAAGTCGAATCATTCTTTATTTTTACCGTTCAGGAATATGATGAGCTCGTTCAAGAACTCTTGAAGATAAATCAAATCGTTGTTGTGGTATAAATGAATTTGGTGAAATTAAATTATGTGGACGAGAATAATTTGACATACAACCACTGCTAATATATGAACATGGTGTTAGAGCTGAATATGGTGAATACGCTGATGATACATGAGTAAAACGAAGATCAGGTACAATTTCTTTTTCAAGTTCACGAATTCGTTCAGCTAATTGATGATAATTTTGTGTTTGACAAAATCTATTACCTCTGACAGATGCTAATGAAGTATCTGTTAGAGCATTTCGGCGATCTCTTGTATAATCAGATCGATATGACATATTTTGTGTTGCTAATCTGTATGCTTCATAAATACTATTCAATTGTGATGATCTTCTTCGAGTATTTTCATCACTAGTCGGACGTGTTTTCTACGATAATGGAATAAAAAATGACGTCTAACATGTAATTAGATGAAGAAAAAAATATATATATTGAATATATAAACATATATCTCATAAATATTGATTCGTTTTTATCTCTCATGAATAATTAACTCGATTCTTATACATCGACTTTCTTGAAATTTTTTTTCCGGGTGTTATTCTTATATTCTATAGTTTATTTTTGATAAAAATAAGAAAATTGCATCTATCCCAAAATAGCAAATAGAACTATAGGGTTTCTCAAAAGTCATGATCATCTAGAAAGTGCATATAATCTCTCTCTATTATTCGAAGGTCAACTAAACTATCATTAAAAATAAGAAGCATACAAAAACGATGTGCCTTATTTTTAATATTATGTTAGATTAATAAGACAAATTTGATAAAAAAATTAATTATAGCTTCGAATAAGATAGTAATTCTATAATCTAACTAATATGAAATATTTGATACAAGCTGAGACATCTAATTTCAAGGTCTATTTCGTCTAACATTCTCCCTTTTTTTTAATTATAATTTTTTATTAACTTACCTCATTATTTGATATATTATCCATTAATTATAAAAACAGATTTCTTAAAATAAAACAAGATAATACTGTATCTTTGTTGCATTTAAATCAACAATACACGTATATGTTTATTATGTTAGATTTCTTTTCGTAGGCATCAGCTGGTCTTTTGGCATCAGTTGAATCATTATTATATTATTTATTCTTTTTATTTTATCTTACAGAAGGAGAAAAAAACCACAATCGTTTTATTTTATGATTAATTTTCAAGTCTTTTTGTTTGCTGTTCTGTAAATATTGGATATAATGCAAATATTTCATTCCAAGTTACTTTTTCTGTTGCAAGATCTTGAAGAACAGATACTATTTCATCAATCTAAAACGACAAAGTAATTTTAATAAACAAAATGAATATTTCATATAGAAAAAAAATATTTACTTTAACACGAACTTGTTTTAATGATTCTAATTCACGTAATGCTATTGAATATGGTTGTTGTAATGTATCAAAATCAATAGCGATTGCAAATGGAATACCAAGTTCATCACAACGTGCATAACGTTTACCAATATTACTACTGCTTGTATCAATCTTATGTGAAATATTAGCTTGAGTTAGAAGATCAGCTAAATATACATTTAAAAAATATACATAGCGGGAGAACGATGACAAAAATAATATACATACAGATTTGTTTAACAAATGGTTTGAATTCTGCATTTACACTCAATGGTAAAACAGCACATTTATATGGTGCAATTAATGGTGGTAATGTAAAATACTTGAAATAATTCAATTAAAAGTATTATTAATAAGAAGTATAATTTTACCTTTCGTTGATTATCTTCTGGACGAATTTTAAAATTATGTTCTAATGTAACATACAGTAAACGACCAATACCAAATGTTGGTTCAATTACTGATGGAGTAAATTCTTCGACTAAAATGAAAAATTCTTAAATAATCTATACAAACAAGATAAATAGAATTACCTTGAACGATTTTTTCTTTTGTTTCTAGTTTAAACATAGATCGTGTAATAATAAATTCCTTCTCATTAATAGTACATTTTTCATTTTCTTGCTCAAGTTTTTCATGTAAACTATGAGCTTGATTTTCTGATAAATTTTCTAAATATTTTACAACTATTGAAGTATCTTTACGAAATATTTGACCAATTATTGTACTATTTATTTTTCTCTCAGTAATCTGTACTCGTTTCGGTACAGATAATTGTCGTTCAGCAACAAGTCGTTGACCACTAAATTTTGTATGTTGTGTTAAATCATAACAAGATCGATCAGCACAACCAACACATTCTATCCAACCACTACTTATCTTACACTCAGCATCCCAGCAATCACATGCATAATGAGCCATTTCATTATCCATATGTTGACGAAAACGAATTCGATTTTTATCAATACCAATTCTTATTAAATATAGATAAATTCGACCAATAAAATAACCAAGAGTTTCATTATTAATTAATTTTGAATGAACAGCATCATATAAACGAATTAATTGAGCTGTTTCACCATTGATTTGATTACTAGCTGAATATAATTGAATTTCAAGATCAGCAACAGTATCAAATTTTGAATGTGTCTTATCAATTGGATCAATAAAATGTTCAATTTCTGCCATTGTAAATTCACTAATAGTAATAGACATATGCAATTAGTACATATAAAAAGAGAAGTAAAACATAACGTACCGAACTCGTAGTAAACCTGATCTTGGTGAGATTTCATTTCGAAATGAATTACCAATTTGTGCAGCAGCAAATGGTAATTGACCTTGATTAAAATTTAATAGTCTTTTAAAATTAACAAACATGCCTTGAGCAGTTTCTGGTCGAAGATAACTAAATCATATAAATATTTGTAAAACGCGTATTATCATATATTATATTTAACAAACTCTTTTGTTTGACTTATTGGACCAATTGAAGTTGAAAACATTAAATTAAAAGCAATAGGTTCTGATAGTTTATTATTAGTATTAGGTGATTTTATATTATATTTTTCTATAAGTTGTTGTATATCTTCTACATTCATATTACCAATCTATATGAAATAATCAATTATCATTAAAAAAAAAATTCTTCTAAAGTTAAAATCTACCTGTGGTAATAATTGTTTAATTTCAGTTTTCTTTTCATCATCTATATCTTTTGTCTCAAGTAATTTTTCGAAATAACCTTTTTTTTAATATAATAATAATAATAATTTGATGAAAATAGAATCTATTATTTTTTTTACCTTCAATTAAATGATCTGCTCGAAAACATTCACCTGTTTCAGTATCTTTTATCATCAGATCTGTAAATCGATCAACATGACCTGATGCTCTAGAAAAAAAAGATAAGCAATTTTGATCTTTTTCTATATATAAAATAAATAATCTACTTGAGTACAATTTCTGGCGTTAACATTGAACAATCTATTTCAAGCATTTGTTCTTCGAGAATAAAATGTCGACGCCATAGATTTATAATATTTATTTTTATTGCACAACCAACTGGACCATAATCATATAGACCATTCACACCACCATAAATTGAAAACGATTGATCATAAAAAAATCGTCGTTTTAATAAGTTTTCCATTTCCAAACGCATACTATTTTTATCTTCACACATTTTTTTAAATAATCAATACGAATAGAAATAAACTTGATTTTATAGTTATATTTTTACAATATAAATGCATGATGCAAGAAAAAATTTTTTCTTTTTTCTTTATCTTTTGGTGAAATGAAAAAGAATGATGAAAGAAAATATTTTTATATTTAGTAATGTCTTGCGAAATTACTTTAAAAACATTGATGCAATATACGATTTTTCTATTGTAATCTTCTTGATTTATTTTATTGAACTTATCAATTAAAATATTACTAATTGTTGATGGCAATAACTTTAATAAGAATTTATAAATGACAGCGACGTAAAATATCATATTATTATTACAAAAAAGAAAAATTAAATTTAACTTAACTTTAATAATTTATTTAATGTTGACGTTTCGGCTATTATATAGCCATTTTCAAAAATAACTTTTTTACAAATATAACATGAACACAAAAATACATTTAAAATTTTCACTACATAAGAATAAAATATAGCTATATTACGTATTATCACAATTAGGAGGGGTGCGTGCTGGTGTTTGTGCGTATCGATATCATTTAAAAATAAATCACAACCACTCTTTGAGTTGGTAAAATGATGTCCAGAATTTGTTTTATACTAAATACTACAGCACCAAAGAAGACATGATTTGGAGCAGGGAACGTTATTTGGGCGGGTACAAATATTAAAAATCTAATAAAACTGGTGAGTAAACTGCACCATTTATCATTAATTTTCCAAACAAGATAATATCTGAATTGCTTTGGAATTTTTGTCGAATATGGATAGGTAAGCCGTAGTTGGAATGTTCACATAATAACCAAGGATAATTGCGAGTAACTATATTGATCATTCAGGCCGTCTTTTCGTAGCACTCGCATTATATCTTGTGTGTAGAACCTGCCTTCGAGGCGTCTGATTTTCCATCCGAAGAATCTCTATTATCGGCTTCCCAGTTTCACAACCAATTTTTCGCCATTCTCTTGACTTGAAAGATTAGATGCCATTCACTAAATTTTACAAAAGAATAGGATTTAACTAAATTAAAATAATTTAGTTGCTGATCGTACCTTTTGTTATTTAATGAAAAAGCTGGTTGTGGACGTGAACTTCGAGTTATGAAATGAAATGTGGGAAATTTCATCGATCTTATCTAAGTCGCTCGATGAGATTGTACAGGAAGAAAACATTTCGAGAAAAAAAATAAATATATATATATATGTACACGTGTACAAGTTTTCTTTCGCTTTTTTGTTACATAGGAATTCGTATCAGGGACGTCCGCAAAGTGGAGAATGGAGAGATCGATCACCCCCAAAAAAATTAAAATACCGAGAGGGAAGTACAGGGCGAAACATTTTTAGAAATTTGAAGTAACCTTTTTCAGTAATGAACTTTCTTGCAAAGTCGTCAATCTCCCCCCCCCCTCGAAACAAATTTATGTGGGCTTGCTTGTCTGAAACACTCGGTATATAAACACGTAATCATGTTCATATATTTTTCAATCTTAATATAATAAGGAATATTCTGTATCTAAGATTAATTTAATTTAATTAGTTTGTCATAACACTTTTCATATTTATTAAATACATATTATAGAGTAAACTATGATTTTAGTTTTCCGGGTGTGGTGTGGGTGTGGGTGTGGGTGTGGGTGTGAGTGTGGGTGTGGGTGTAGGGGTGGGTGTGAGTGTGAATGTGGGTGAGTGTGTAAGGCTGTAAGTGTGAGTGTAGGAACTAGGTGAGTACATTATCTACATCCACCTCCGAACCCACACGCACACCCACCCACACCCACCCACACCCACCCACACCCACCCACACCCACCCACACCCACCCACACCCACCCACACCCGCCCACACCCACCCACACCCACACCCACCCACACCCACACCCACACCCACACCCACACCCACACCCACACCCACATACCCTGTTTCTCATCTGATACCGGCTTTTTAAAAAAAGTTTTTTTTTTAGTTGTTTGAGATTCAACAAAATTTTATTATGTGACATCTATTTGAAATGAAATTAACTCTTTTATAGCCAGTGGTACATAAATAAAGTAAACGACGCAAAACAAAAACCAAGACTATACATTTCTTTTCTCTTCTTTTTTGGGTGTGGGTGTCGGTATGGAAGTTACTAACTTGATTTAATCGGCCCTTATCCAATAAATAAAGAACAAAGAGACCAAATACGGGAAGAAGCATTATAAAGTAAGTTGATAAAAAGATGTCCAAGACTTGCTTAATCCCAAACACTAAAGTACCAACGAAGACACGATTTGGAGCAAGAAATGTTATTTGAGCGGGTACTGATATTAAAAAGCCAATAAAACTGGTGAGTAAATTGCACCATTTATCATTAATTTTCCAAAGAAGATAATATCTAAATTCTTTTGGAAAACTATCAAATAATAAAAGGTACGCTCACTTACTAAATTATTTTATTGTAGTTAAATCCTATTCTTTTATAAAATTTAGTGAATGGCAACTAATCTTTCCAGTTAACAGACAAGAGACAAATTGGTTGCAAAGCTTGAAAGCCGAATAAAAAGTCTCCAAGAGGAAAATCAAGCACTCCGAAGACAAGTTTTGGATGCAAGATCTAATGCTGTTGGTAGGAGTAGATACTTGGAAGGGGTCTTATAAGACGTCCTTTCCGATGGTTGGAATGATCGTCCTGTGTACTCGCAATTGTCCTTGGTGTGGACGTAAAATTCGAAAGTTGTTAAATGAAATGTGTGAAATTTAAACGATTATATCTATGTCTCTCGGAGAAAGTGGACAGAAAGAAAACAATTTACACGTGTAGAACAGTATTATTTCGCTTTACTGTTATATAAGAATCTATATAAAACGACCATTCGTTCTTCGAGAATAAAATATTTGTTTTTAATTTTATATTTAGTAATGTATTTTATTAAAATTTACAATTAAAATATTAATTACTAGTAAATTCATTATCGTAATAATGACATTATGAAGAATATATGTAAACTAATTAACTATAATTGTCCTCATTATACAATCCGATTAGGAATCGAATGTAAAAAGTTAGAAGACATTCTTTTTTATAAAATAAAATAGCTTCATCATCATAGAAATGTTGTATCCATCAATCTAAACATCTTTATAGTAAGTCTGGTTTTAATATCTCCAGAAGAGAAAAAAACATATAGTATACTCAGTTTTCATAGTCGTATTAGTATTACTAATGATAATAGATATTTCAAGAATTTTTGTTGATAAAGATCCTGTATCTGATATCTTATATTACTTATATTAGATATCAAGAATTTAGTTGCTCAATAAGCAATATCAAATATATATACTTTTGTTAAATAAATGTAATGAGAAAAACACACAATTATATTTATTTCTTATTTTTTTCTTTACAAAAATTTCAAATATATTATTAACATATGATTTCTATTGATTTAAAAAGATATATATTATGTATAACAAACAATATGAGAATAAAATTATTGTCTTAGCACCAATTGATCTGTTTCAGCAGATTTAATTAATGATAATTCATTAATGAATGATTGTATATTTTCAAAATAATCTTTCATTACTGGTAAATCATTATGTTTACCAAATGGATATTCATATAATTGACGTTTAGTTGAAGAAAGTGTTTCATTATATAATGTATTTGACATCCATGTTGGAATAAGAGGATCAAGTAAACCTGTTAAATAAATACATGGACATTCTATACGACGTACTTTTGGTAATGAATCAAATAAATAAATAAAGCCAATAGATTTTGTTATACCAATAACACTTTTAGCATATGTTAAGAAATATTTAGCTATTTCAGGTACAGAAATAAAAGCATTTTCAAATATAGCAACTTTAACACGATTTAATGGATCACTAACAAGTTGAATAGCAACAGATGCACCAAGACTTGTACCAAGAACAATTATATTCTCAGGCAAAATTTTTTGTTTATAGATTAAATAATCATAAGCTGCTTGAGCATCAATATAAAGGCCAAGTTCTGATGGTACGCCAGAACTTTTACCAAAACCTTAAAAAACAAAAAAATTCTTTTATTGATTTCTATCTATATATACTAACCTCGATAATCAATAATTAAAATATTGCAATGAATATTTTCATGAAAAAGTTGTAAAACTTCTAATCTATGTGAAATATTTCCACCTGCACCATGTAAATATAAAATTGTCGTTGTTGAGTTTATATCTCCCACTTGATAAATCCAATAAGCATGAATAAATTCTCCATCAAGTGTTTGCAAATAAATCGACTGATAATCCATATTATATTCATCTGGTGTTTGTTCTAATATATGGGTATTTTCTGGTTCATCATTTGAAAAAATATGTTTATTTTGTAGATTTTCTGTTATTTTACCTAAGTTTTTTAGATTTTTATTAATTGATTGTTTTTTTTTCATAAATTTTAATACTTACCAAATAAACCTTTATCTTTTCGTACACATGAATGAATATAATTAAGTTGTTTTATTAATTGCTTTTCACCTTCATCTATATTTGATGTTGACATTTCACAACGTAATGCATGAATATCGATTATTTCAGCATCAGTTGGAGGCAATGATCGTGGTCTTGAAAATGAAATATTTCTTCGATTATTATTATTACTATTAACACAATTGGTAACTAATGATGTATTACGTGTATATTCTCGTAAACTACGTGATTTTTTTATTGTTGAACATGGTGATTTTATTTTTGGTATTTTTAATGATCGATAAGAAGTTATTTGAGGCAAAGTATTTCCCATAATTAATAATTAAAGATAAACAATAGGAAAATCTAAAAAGAAAAATATTCGATATATATATATATATATATTCATTTAACCGTATAAATTCTTTCTTAGTTATCATTTTTGATAAGCTAAGCAATGTATTTATGGATGTCACGTTTCCATGTCTAACTGAACTATGCAATAATTTTTATCTCAACTAACGGCATATAAAAGAAAAGAATCATTGTATATTTGCCATTGGTAAATAAACATAGATCAGTCAGTATTAACTTCAATCAACACATAGTAATCAAACCACAAATGAGAAAAAAGAATGGAAAAGAAACAGATCACAAATTGTACAAATAACTAACAGTGATATGAATATAAGATGGATGAACAGCATGAAGTTACTGTTGTTATTACTGTGATATCAATAAATGACCTACTACTCATCAGGCTATTATGTATGATAGGACCTTATTTCTATCTTCGTTTCTCTGATCTACTACCGCATTTTCCCTGACTGTCATTCTCGCTCATCCATAGGCACGTATTACATCAGTCGCTCCTGTCTACTGTTGTTTTCTTCTTCCTCCTCCTTATATTGCTCTCTTTCTCTTTCTCTCTCTCTCCTTCTCATTTTTTTTTCTTTCCCTAAAGACGTCACGTTACCATTTTTATGGGCTCTTTTTTTTTTGCTAACGGCATCGAACAAAATGGATGTTTGTCTCTTGTTAGTTACAAAATGAAGCGTACAAAGTATGCCTCATAATGCTAATAATAATCTCTCTAAAAAAAATTAAAGACTCTTCGCTTCATTCCGTCTAGACATTGACTGCCATGTTCTATTAACTTCCGGATGACACAAGAATTGTGTCCATCAAATGTACAAAATGTCATAAATATGTACAATAAGTGAAATCTAATATACTCAATAGCTGATAAATCTGTCCAATAAAAGAACAAAAAAAAAAGGAAAATGTATACGGTCGAACATTTTTGTACTCACTTTTTGATTCTGTCAAGAAACAAAAAATAATTTATGTTTAGAAGAAAAAAAAGCCTTCGATCATAATTACTATTAGTAGACAGAACATGTATATACTATCAAACTTTATGCGAGTAAATGATGACAATGTATGTTCATTTTACGGTCATAAAGAATTTTATACGTACAAGCGTAAACGATTAATAATAATGAACATAAAACGCCCTTTTACTCTTTAATATTGCGATATCTAATTTAGACAAATGTCTTATATGTTTGTAAGGCAATGATAAATGTATAAGATAATAACATATCGATGAAAGACACTGTATTTAAAGTATATATATATAGGTTGTAATGATAAACGATAAAATGTGGCCTGTATATAATTTATTCATCCAATAAATTGTTCATTTGTAATACATATCATATAATGTTTATTAGAACAATATACGACGCAATATTTTTGTTTTAAGAATAGCTTTTCCAGAGACTTAATCCTTTTTCTTAATAATAAAGATAAATACTTCTAATATATTTGTTTTTATTATGACACATATCTTTTTCTTTCTTTCGGATTGTTTTTATTTTTTATTTTTTCTTAATTAGACCAATAGTTTATGTGTGCAGATGTGTTAATAATCAGTTTTTGTTGTGTAAGTTAGTCATATGCAAAATAGTTATGTATCATAATTAACTATTCATAACTTTTTGAATTCTTAATATATATTACAGATAGTAGAGAAAAAAAACAATTGTATTCTAATTAGATTTGTTTCCTTTCACTCTTACGTTTTACTGTTTTGACTAAAAATCTATGTTACAAAAAACATCTCATTTTATACTTGATTAAACAAACATGGGATAGGATAAGGTGTACTTCAATCATTTGTCTATTGATGCAATTTAAGATATGATCAACCAAACATTTTCTAGTTTAAATAACAACAAAATTTTCAACAGAAAAAAAATGAAACGTTCTTATACATATGAGGAATACATCTGTCAACAAAGAAATACGTTGATACTACAAAAGCAACATAGAACAAGGACAAATGGAAATCAAAATAATATGTATGCATCGTTCATTTCTTTTTATGACTATATTTCAACTGAAGCAGAAATCATTTTTTTTTTCTTGAGTACTTCTTCTTCAAGGAGAAGAGATTCTTGAATTATATACGATAATAGAAGAGTGAGAAAGAAAAGAAAAGAAAAACGATTGATATCTCGTTGTTGGTGTAAATATGAATAAACGGCTTCTTGTTTTATATGTCTGAAGTTTAACTATGAAACTATCAATAGTTAATAATTCAAAATATGATGACATATGTATGATATAGATTAAAAACTATTTATCTTCATAAAATGTTGATAATTTCATTATATTATTTCCAAGTTGTTTTAAAATCGAATTGATCTGACCTTTGATAATTCAAAGCATAAAACGAATACAGTGAACAAATATTGTCCTTGACTATCAAGAGCAAAAGAAATAAATAATAGAATAACCGTTGGGAATAATATACTTTTATCCAGCCGATTTTATTTTTATTTTAATTAAGTGAAATAGAATTGCTTATTGTTAATAACCATATCTATATATATGCCGTGTTTAACTAGAAAGTTGACTCACTAATATATTAACTCATCGTACTAAATATTCTTTGACAGTAAGTGTATCTATGAAAAGTTGTCAACTTCAATTAAGAGTGAGAATTGATTTTAAATTTAATAGTAATTTAAGTGCAATCTTTCATTAAGAAAAAAAAGAAGACTATTGCTAATTAAAATTCAATAAGTATTTAAAAGATTTTCATATATTAATAATATTCCACAATTAAACTTTTTAAAACGATCGTTGAAAGCAATTAATAAATCATAATTGAAGATAACGTGAAAGATATTAAATTTAGAATGACAGTTTATATTTAAATATATTGATAGTAAATAGTTAATGTCTTATTTTTCTATTCAACACATATATTATTATAAAATTCGATATTTTATCATTGAAGTTATTTACTATAAAGATTCTTTTAAGTACAAATACCATCTGCCATCGCTCTATATATCCGTAACATCACAATAGATAACAAAAAACGATTCTAATGTTCACAAGGCAATCATATAAATTACTATAAAACAGAATAAAGCTATCCTTTTATTATAAATATATAAGCAGCTTTTCCTATGCTTAAAATCCATCATATATAGAGCAAAGCTATATTCGTATAAGTGTGCGCTATTGATTGGGGAAATCTTTTTTGTATTGAATGTGTGACAGCATCAGCATGTTTTCTCCTCATAATTTCGAATAATAGAAAGCAATTCATTGATATTATCAGTGATCTCTTATAATTAAACTACACAGCAGGTTCTATTCAGATTTATTTTTCTTATCTTTTGTTCTTCGAATCCTTGTTAGAATAGGATATGATATAAGTGGTACTATTCATAACCAGGGAATCAACCAATCACTTTTTCTATATATAGAATTTATACATACATTGACGAAAGATTTATTTATTTGGAATCGATTAAAATGATAGATATAGCTACGATTAAAATAAAAAACCGGGATGAAATAATGTATAGATATATATGATACTAACAAAAATCACATGAGAAAGAAAGACCCAACAGAAATAGATTAATGTAGTGGAACATTTAAAACATCATAAATGATCAAAGAGATGTCATAGGAAATGAAAAGAAGAAAAGGAAAGCCGTCATCATAATTCAATAATCGATTTCATTACACATATTCTTCTTTTTTCGTAATAAAAATCGACTGAAAATTAATAATTAATTTTATGATTCAGGATCTTTTTCACCAAGACATACAGTACGAACTATAATATCAGTGACAGCATATGGATCACAATTTGAAGCTGGTCGACGATCTTCTAAATACCCACATTTTTCTTCACCAACTTGACGAGGAATTCGTACTGATGCACCACGATTAGCTATACCAGCATTAAATTGATTGATCTAAATAGACAAATCTAAATACAAAAAGTATTTCAGTACTATATAATCTTACATTTGCTGTTTCATGTCGACCAGTGAGTCGAAGTTCATTATTACGACCATATACACTAATATGTGTTTTATGACGTTGTTGAAGTAGTTGAATTGCTTCATTAATAATTCTATGAATAATCAAAATACATATCTTAGCATATACATTCAATAAAGAAAAATGATTTACTCAATGCCATTCGGTTCTCGCATAGTTTGAGTTGAGAAATTACAATGACATCCAGCACCATTCCAGTCACCTGGAATTGGTTTTGGATCAAAACTAACTTGAACACCAAATTCTTCAGCAATACGTAATAATAAATAACGTGATAACCAAAGTTGATCAGCAGCATCAATTCCTTCACATGGTCCAACTTGATATTCCCATTGAGCAGGCATGACTTCGGCATTTGTTCCACCTATATTAACTCCAGCATATAAACATGCTTTGTAATGTGCTTCTTCAATATCTCTACCAAGAGCTTGTGATGCACCAACACCACAATAATATGGACCTTGTGGATGCGGAAATCCACCTTTTGGCCATCCGAATGGCCATCCATCACGATCTAAAAGTGTATATTCTTGTTCAAGTCCAAACCATGGATGTTGATCAGTTGCAGCTTTCATAGCTTCTACACAGCTGATACGTTTATTTGATGCTATAGAAAATATGCATATTTTGATTAAGAAAAAATAAAGATAGTATTCGATTTTCTTACAAGTGGGTTCTCTATTATATTTATATGTTTCACACATAACAAGTTTATTTTTTCCAAGCATAAATGGATCATTATAGATAGCTACTGGTTTGAGATAAATATCCGAATTTGAACCTTCAGCTTGACCTGTTGATGATCCATCAAAATTCCACCATGATAAATCTTTATGTGATTTTGGTTCTTTATCAACTGTTCGAGTTTTTGCTATTCAAGAAATAAATAATAATCTGAAGAGGATGTACTCATAAATATTTTGTTTCTTACCTCGAAGATTTTCTCCAGTACCATCAATCCATATATAAGTAGCCATAACTTTATTGTCTGGTTGAGGTAATTCCAAATATCGACGAAGTATCGCTTTATCCGTAGAACCAACATTAGTTGATTTTGTATTCATGATTATACTAATATTTAATAGTTATACTGATCTGTAAACACATAAAACAAAATTATCTATAAACATTTCAATCTCTCTATCTTAACCTTCTTATCAATCCTATTACTAATGACACCATAAAAATCTTGTTTTTCTGACATGTTTTGATAGTTTTCTTTTTCTCCTGATTTCATCCTATAGCTTCTAGGGATGTCGATGTTCACATATATATATTTTTTTTTTCTTTCTCCTATTCTATTATTAAAAACTTCTTTCAGAATAACTTCATCGATGACAACATAGACGACGAGAAATTTTATTTATATATTGAAATTAATCGAATAAAAAACTTTCTTTTCTCCACTAACATTTTCATAAGGAGTCATGCACTATTCTTAATAATATTAAAAAAAGAACGAGGTACATCAATATATCAAGAAACTAATTATCTCGTAGAGGAAGTTTATTGTAGATCATAAATATCATAAATAGAATTTCTTATTAATAACGTATGTTTTTTTTTCTTTCGACGATGACAAATAGACAACATTAAGAAACAATATACTATTGTGCTAAGAATATAAGATTCTTGAGTGTTTTTTATCAGAACGAAAAAAAAACGAGAGAGAGGAAACACAGTTGTTTTGTTTTTCTCGATAGAATAGAACCTCGATGAACACATTTTATTCTAAGCGAGAATGCATATACTTGTAAACAATACTAATGGATACCAACAGATTTTTATCCTGAATATCTCTTTATTGTTCAAGTGCCTATTTAAAAGGAAATTAAAGTATTTAACAAATTATCTTTTTTTTCAAAAAACATTGATTATTATAATACTTTATTTTTCAAAGTTTTCTTACCTATGTATACCTACATTATCGAAGTCATTTCTTTCTTCACACATTGATTCATGAATAATATATATTATTATTGAATTCTACTCAAAAACTAGCATAACATCTAGAATAAATTATCACCTTCGATCCGTATAGTTTTGTTGTATGTTTTTCAGATTATTATTACGTTTTGACTTGAATCTCTTGTGATATGCCGCTAAGTTTTATGCTTCTTTCTTTCTTTTCTTTTCCTGTCAAATGCTTTATATCTAATTCTCTTTGACTAATATGAAGCTTTGATCTTCTTGAATGAGACCGGAAAAAAATATCAATACACTCAGAATATACCGAGCGTTAAAATGTTCGCATAAATTATATTCTTTTTATGAAAAATAAATGACGTATAATAATATAATCATTTTTTTGGTTTTAATATATGTTCAATTAAAATCTATCGTATGCGGTTATTATGGTAATTTGCATAACGATGAGAAGACATATTCAATGTAAGAAACTATTTTATACCAAAAAATGTGTGACATGAATAGCATACAATCAATAGAAGGACTAAAATCAGATTTCATTAGAATAAGAATCAAAGTATATATTCGAATGCAAAACGGATTTATTAGTACATCAATCAATTTAATTCATATATCTGAACGTGATTTTAATTATAACAGAAATAAGAAACAAATGCATATTGATACTAAAGTGCTATATCTACTCGGTTATATACATCCGCCTACAAATTAGAAAAAAAAAACTATTGATAGCATAATTTTAAATGATAAATTATTCTTTATCAGTAACTGCTTTTCTCGTTGAATAATTTAATGTATCTGAATCTTTTTCACCAAGACATACAGTACGAACTATAATATCAGTGACAGCATATGGATCACAATTCGAAGCTGGTCGACGATCTTCTAAATACCCACATTTTTCTTCACCAACTTGACGAGGAATTCGTACTGATGCACCACGATTAGCTATACCCGCATTGAATTGATTGATCTAAATAGACAATTCTTAATACAAAAATATTTGATTACTATATAATCATACATTTGCTGTTTCATGTCGACCAGTGAGTCGAAGTTCATTATTACGACCATATACACCAATGTGTGTTTTATGACGAGCTTTAAGTTGAGTAATAGCTTCGTCAATAGCTCTAAGAGAAACATTTACATAGATCGACTTCTAACAGAGAAAACTTACTCAATACCATTTGGTTCTCGCATAGTTTGAGTTGAGAA
Organism: Adineta steineri; assembly: GCA_905250115.1. Classification (NCBI taxonomy): domain Eukaryota; kingdom Metazoa; phylum Rotifera; class Eurotatoria; order Adinetida; family Adinetidae; genus Adineta; species Adineta steineri. The sequence continues at coordinate 154,100 of CAJNOI010000179.1, forward strand.
ATTACAATGACATCCAGCACCATTCCAATCACCTGGAATTGGTTTTGGATTAAAGCTGACTTGAATACCAAACTCTTCAGCAATACGTAATAGTAAATAGCGTGATAGCCAAAGTTGATCAGCAGCATCAATTCCTTCACATGGTCCAACTTGATATTCCCATTGAGCAGGCATTACTTCGGCATTTGTTCCACTTATATTCACTCCAGCATATAAACATGCTTTGTAATGTGCTTCTTCGATATCTCTACCAAGAGCTTGTGATGCACCAACACCACAATAGTATGGACCTTGTGGATGAGGAAATCCACCTTTTGGCCATCCGAAAGGCCAACCATCACGATCTAGAAGTGTGTATTCTTGTTCAAGTCCAAACCATGGATGTTGATCAGTTGCAGCTTTCATAGTTTCTTCACATTTAAATCGTTTGTTTGATGCTATAGAAAATACATGTAATAACTAAATAAATATATATTTATGTTACAAACCAGTTGGCTCTTTATTATATTTATATGTTTCACACATAACAAGTTTATTTTTTCCAAGCATAAATGGATCATTATAGATAGCTACTGGTTTGAGATAAATATCAGAATTTGAACCTTCGGCTTGACCTGTTGATGATCCATCAAAATTCCACCATGGTAAATCTTTATAGGATTTTGGTTCTTGATCAATAGTTCGAGTTTTACCTATTTATCTCAATGATGTAGATAAAATATTAAAAGATACTTCATATCTACCTCGAAGATTTTCTTCCGTCCCATCAATCCAAACATAAGTAGCCATGATTTTGTCATCAGGCTGTGGCAAATCTAGATAACGACGAAGAACACCTTTATCCATAGCAGCTGTATTTGTAGTGAGTATAATGTCTCGATTATGAAGTATCAGAATATATGCGTTTGAATGTTTCTCTTCTTGATCGGCGACGATTATATATGTGTAAATTAAGTTTATATGCAGACGGGAAAAATTAAGAGAATAATAACGACAAAAGTTCGTTCTTTTCTTTTTCTTTGCTCTTCTTCTTCTTCGTCGCCTCCTACGTGCTCAATTTGTCACCAAGTGATCACGCATTAGACATGCAGTAGTCATGCATTTCTCGTCGTCCTACGTTGAAAAGACACTAAGAGAAAATGATTGTAATACAAACTCAGTGATCTTGTATGTTAGGTATATATGAAACTTAGTTATATAATATTAGTACTCTTTAAAGCATAGAATGAAGATTTTTAAATAAACAAATATATATATATATACATAGCCCGATCACTTGTACTCGATCGAATATAGACATTAAAATAAACATATTTTATTTATCTAAAGAATTCTTTTGTTATTTTGAATATTTTTCTTAAAGATAAAATAATTATTACATATATATATACATTTTATTCACTATAAAAGCTCATCTGAGTAAAAAGACACAGTAATGTCTAAATGATTACTTTTTGATTATCAATTGTCAAATTATCTAAACGAACTAGACAATGTTCATATCATTTACTAAATAATTAGACAAAAGAAAACAAAACATCATTCTTGACTAAAATACAAAAAAAAACATCCAATAATGACAAAAAAAAAGAGTCATGCATTCATTTATATAGAGATGCTGTTATAAGCAGTAAATATGAAGACCAGCTTCACTTCTTTGTAAAAAAAAACACAAAATTTTATCCTGTAAAGATAATATTTGGTTGTACATGATTTTCTAATAAGATAAAAGAAAAATGTTTTGTGAATAATAATAAACTTATATGAAAAAGAAACCTTACCAAGAATACATCGTGGTCTTTCAGCTGGCATCCATTGACCATGATTACATGTTAATCCAGTTGGACCATGAAGAACATATCCTATATAAAGGAAACACTTTTTTTTGCAATAAAAACTAATCTAATATCCTTACCTAAATCACATTCAAATTCAATTGTTCGTCCGTGATGTACATTTGGTATATATGCACGAAATTCACGTCGAATTGGTACTGGTGATATACGTTCATCTTTAAGTACGACATAGATTTGTCCATGTAATAATGGACCAGGATTAGCACAAAAGACTAAAAATATTTTTGTTTATTATATATCATTGTATAAGAAATACGAAAACGGCTGATGTTTTTCTTTCATTATGATATAAAATGAGTTCCTATTGTACAATAAAGCTTACTTTATTTATAGTAAATGATTCTCAAGAACTAATTCTTATTTTAGACTAAAAATCAAGAAGATTTATTATTACCTGGTAAACATCGAGGTAGTTCTTTAGGTAACCATGAACCATATTGACATGTTAATTTTGCTAAATTATTATATTCAAGTTTATAACCTGGAAAACATCTATATCTTGCTTGAGAATCATGTGCTGTTGAACGAAATATTGTTCGACCATTAGGTATTGTTGGTGGATGTTCTTTACATGACAATGGTATACATTGTGGATGATGAGATAATTTTCCATTTTCAAGACATTCAACAATTGCTGAACTATTTATTGGTTGATGATCTTGAATACATGTATAAGAAAATGATGTACCAATTTCAAATAATGTTCCAGATGGAATTGTTGTATTAACGATATTACGTAAGAAAAGTGTATGAGGAACAGTACACATTATTGGTATTTGATGACAAACTGGTTGTTTAGAAAGAGTTCCATTAATACAATGTATTGTTCCATTATTTAATGAAGGTAAACTATTATTACTACAAGTAAAATGAACTTGTTCTCTATGTCGATAGAATGGTTTTGAATATATGACATGTTCATTTTTAACTCGACAACCTAAATTATAAAAATTTATAGGATAGAATTTTTTGTTTGAATTTCATTTACCATTGAAACATTTTAATATTTTTGGTAAAATTTTTCCTCTACGACAATGTATTCGATGACGACGTCGAGAATTTCCACATATATATTCTAAATGATGACCATCATTGATTTGTTGATTTGATGAATGAAGATTTAAATAACGAGCATTTGAAGGTAATGATGGAATTGAACAAGAAATTGGTTCTATAAGTAAAGAAAAACAGAATTGATTTGAATTAATATAAAAATCAATACAATAAACCTTTGCATTTAGGAATTTTCGGTGACCAACTACCATTCATATGACATTTCGAAATATGTGAACCACTTAATGTTAAATTTGATGGACAATGAAATTTTACTTTTGAACCAATTGAATATTGTAATGAAGTATTATTTGATGAAGATTTAATATAACCATTAAAAAGTTTTTGAGGATCTTCACATATTATTCCTAGATATGAAATTTTCTTTTTTGTAAAATAGAAAAGAAGAAAAGAAAATTAAAACTTACGTTTACATATGGGTGGTGTTGGTTGCCATTGATATGAAATACATTTTAAAACTGCTGATCCTTGTAATTGATAACCATCTTGACAAATATATTGAATAGTTTCATTCGTTGTTCGATCAGGTTGAATTATTTCACCATAGGAAACTGTCGGAGGTGACCCACATGTTTTTTCTAAAAGCTTAAAATTTAAAAAATGCTTAGATTCTATTTTGTATTTACTTCGACAAAGTGGCATTGCTCCAGACCATAAGCCATTTTCTTGACAAGCTCTAGTTGTAGATTCTCCAATAAGTTCAAAACCATCATTACAAAAAAATGCTATTATATTTGGATAATCAAATCGTTCACCACTTAAAAATCCATTACGTAATATACCCGGTGAACCACAATCAATAGCTATTTTAAAATAGATAATAATTCAAAAAAATATAATATTTATCACTTACGAGTGCATTTTAATGTTGCAAATGTCCATTGACCTAGAAAAGTACATTCTGATTTCGTTGTACCATTTCTATATATTATAACAAAAGAAATAAATGTATTTCATTGTATTCTTTTGAACATACCCAATATAACCAGTTAAACATGTATATGTAACTGAATAACTAGCATGAAATGTAGTTATTGTACTTGGAATATCATTAACTGCATTATTTATATCAGGTGGTCGATTACAAAAAACTAATAGTAATTAAAAGACAAAAAGAAAAAGTCAATTTACATTAATATGTCGTTTTAATTATATCACAATTATGTTTAATTCAATGAACATTATAACAAGTCTAGACTTTTATACATATATATACATAATAGAAATAGAACACCTAAGTTGATATCTTATGTTGTTATCTCGATATATGTGATAAAGTCATCAATAGATGATCATCTTGACATATTCAATTAATAATACCTTCTTTCGTACAATACGGAACAGAATCCGTTGGTCCCCACCACATATCACCTTGACAATTTCGATGTTTTGAACCTTCAAGTACAAAACCTGGATCACATTCATAGGTTGCACGTGAACCAAATTTATTTTCATTTGAATATATGATCTTTCCATTTTCCGGAAGTGTTAGAAAAGGACAACTAACACCTAAATTTAAGAAAAAATTAAAAAAATAGTTACAATCACATGTATAAAAATTTTACCTCGTTTTATACATGACATGCCACAATCATAATCACATAAACATGAACGATATCGACTTCGACAATCGCTATCATCAAAACATGATTTAAAACATCGTCGTTGTCGAGTTACATCACGTTTACGTGGACAATATGAAAGATCTCGTATCCAATAAGCTAAAAATATATATATACACCCCCGATAGATCAGACTGATTAATCGAATTTTAAATATTCACTCTATTGTCATAGAAACAAAACAATCGCAAAGTCTATTAAAATAACATTAGTTCAATTTGATTGCTCCTCCTCTTTTTGACCTTGTTTTACTTTATTTCTTCATTCAATAAAAACTAAAAAGTTGATTGCTACCTAAATTACTTTTGTCTACACATATAGATGTCAAATAAAGTAAATGCTTCTATTATGTTTATTATTTTAACTTGAACTTTTTCAATAGACTATTTTTTCTTCTTCTTCTTCTTCAAAAATACAAATTAAGATTTTTACCTTGAGATAAACTTATACATTCCCATAGTAATAAGAATTGTAGAAGATAATAAGTCGTATCGATTATTTCTGTTCGCATTAGAGAATATATCAAATCATCTAAAAAGAAAAAGAAGAAGAGAAAGAAAAAAAAACAAAAGAAATCAATTCCCTTATTCTCATAATAAAAATTCTCTTTGAAAATACATATAATGAATAAAATCTCGAAAGAATATGATAATTAATTTCCTAATTCATATTCATACATTTAATCTCTACTTTTATTACATCAAAAATGTTTCTCTGTAATAGAATATTCAATATGAAATGATTAACTATTAGTTATGTACTTACTTCTTAGAAGAAAAAAAGTACAGATATTAACTGTTTATGAGAGTCATTTTAGATTCAATAAAAATATACACTTACAGTTCGTATAACTACTATCACCTGTCATACCTGTATTATAATTGATCGTTATGTCCACATATGAACTCGTATACGTACATGCAAAGCAAGAGAATGAGAAAGAAAAAGAAAGAGAAGTGATTATATTTAGTCAATAGTACTAACAATGACAATTCCATTTTATTCATTAGAAGAAAATGTAGTACAATTTGTCTCCTATTATATACGTTAAAAACAAATGAGCATCATATTCATCATTCTGTTAAAATCTACTAAATATATATATACACTCATAGATTAATAAGAAAGCATAAATATGTTAACTTGAGAATTGTCTTCTGAGATGTGCAAGACAACATTGAACGTTACTTACACACACACACATATATATATGCGACTGTTATGGGACCACGATAATTTGGTAAAGAAAAAAATAACGACAGATGAGTTGCTCAGCACTAGACAAATATAATGATTTGTACCTATAGCTATTGGCATTATATACATACGTATATATATATATATAATCAAATGTGCGATGATGCGAAAAGAGTTCTTTTTTTCTTCAATACAATTCCGTCCGGAAGCTTGTTGTTTGTCCAATATAGTCATAAGTATAGTAACAACAACTTGTCTCATACTCTTATAAGAAGTTTATCTATATTATATAACATTATTTTATTTTCATATCAATCATAATCATATTCCACATATATACCCAATAAAGAAAAACAACTTTTTTTTTGCTCTTATTTTAATCCATTATATATATAAATGTGTATAAGAAGACATAAAACATTATATATATATACATCGTACTAATATCAACTAGAACGATGACTTATATATTTACAAATGTCACCTGTTCAATATAAATTCTGAAGGATAAAAACTATGATAAACGATCATATTTTACTAACAAACTTTTATGGTATATATATATATTTCAAGGATATACATTGATCCCAATGATTTAAGACATAGAATAAAATCAACAATTGATTCTTTTAATGAAAGAATATGGTAAACGGTATTCTCGAAATATACACTTGATCGATAAAATTGAAATGATTAATAAATTGAATCTATGATCTGTAAAAATCATAAATTCTTCTCTATTATGTCATTGAATACTTGTGAATTTTATTTCATTTTATATTCAAATAATAAATTAAAACAGAATCTTTAATGTGACAAACCATTTTATATTTAATTATCATTATGAAATGAGTATAAACATTCACAAGAATACATTTTACCATCAAATTTATTGATTTTCTATCACTATACATTTTAGTACTAGTATATTCTTATGTATCATTTTTCGTCTCGGTTGACTTTTTCAATGTATGTGTTACTAATAGTGATATAAAATATTATTTTCTCACAATAAATGAAATGTCGAAGAGAACTTAATTATTAAATCATATTCAGATTTATCATTAAAAATAAATTCTTTATGAGTTTTATTACAAGAAGATTTGAAAAATAAATATTTTTTTTTATAAGAATACATTTTAATGATGTTTGTTTTATTATCATTACTATAATCTATAGACTATAACTACTGATTACAGTGTGTCTTTTATTTGACCTTCGATCATAGGTATAAATATATATCTTATAAGAAAAATTGAGTTAATATCTTAAAATGAATTATTTATTGTTGATTGTAACACTTTAAAGATTTATATATATAAACTTCATATCGTCAAATAGTGCCCCCTTTAACTGTTATTGTGAATTTTTATTGGTCGTATGCAAAACAAATAAACTAAGTCAGAACGAATCTTTTAACGATCGATCGATCGATCGGTCGAGTCGCACAAACTGGGCGATGCTACTAACCATCCACCATAATGATTTTTATATATACAACTAATTCGTAATAAATATAATCAATCTCTAGTCGTTTTTCTACTATTCCTTTCTTTGTTAGTTAGCTAGAAGAAAAAAAAACCAAGAGAAATACTCCACTCTCAAATAGACAATATATGTTCCTTGTCGGTTTTTTTTTCTTATTCTATAACCGGAAATATATATATATATGTGTATATTAAAAACCAATGAGGATGAATCTTTAGAATGAATAAAGTTTGTTCTCTTTCTTTCATATTTGTAATCTATGTGTGTGTGTTTTTTTTGCTGCTTCTTTTTTCTTTACGCTTGGATTCTATCAATTAATCACGTGAATACGATGTGTGCCCTCTACCGATAGACGTTACTATTGTTTTAAAGTATTCTTCAAATAAAAAAAACTAATAAAACAACAATTTGTTATTTTTCTTTTGTGTTTAGATATGAAAAAAGCGACAATTATTTTAGAATGAATCTCGTTTCAAAACCAACAGAAAATCAATTTAATTCTCGTGGTAAATTGTTTTAAATTGACATTTATTTGAAAAATATTATTTTTTTGTTTTTTTGGAAAATAAGGTCAAGATGTTCTACCTTTAACGTTTAAATTATTTCCACAACGTAGCGAATCTATTGATAATCGTGCATCACCAACAAATAACGGTTTACAACGTGTATGTCATATATATTTTTTTTTGATCTTTCAAAAATATGCATTTTATTTTTAGCATCTATCCCAACAAGATCTAGCAAATAATCCACCCGATACTGAAATACTTGATTTTAAACCCATTCCAACCTCACCATTTCGTTTATTTGGTTCCACAACTTCAGTATCAAATAATAATACATTAAAAAAACAGTCAACAACGGATAAAGTACGGCGAAAACGAACGCCAAAAATTGATGATAATACTGATGGTCAAAAAGTAAAAAGACGTAAAAGTGATATGAATATGAATCAACCAAAACAACAAGATTTTCCATTGATAAATTCTGTCCCATCATCTACTGACAAAAAATTTACTACAGATACAAATAAAGTAAGAAAATAAACAATCTATCAATAAAATTCATATCGTTTTTGTATTAAAGAATGTTTCAAATTATCGAGAAATTGGTTTTTCTCCTGCCTCATCAGCACAAAGTGATTCATGTTCGAATTCAAATCATACATCTGAATCATCAAATATATCAACTGTTAATTCAAAACAATCACAAGTAAATAAAAACTAAATTGCGAAATCTTTTTTTATTTTTTTTAATATTTTAGACTGAGATAAGTGGATCAATAAATTCGGCAACGAATGAACTTGAAGCTAAGAACAGTCAAATACAAACTTTAACAAGAGTAATAAAACAAAAAAAATTTTAAATTAATTTGAAAGCATTTTTTATTTCTAGGAACGAGATGATTTACGTCGACAATTATCAGATGTTAAAAAAGATTTTGATAAACAAAATAATATACTTCAAAAATGTCTGGCTGTGAATAAAAAATTACTTGTAGAAAAAGTATGTTATAGAATCATAATCATCTATTCACTAAGGAATTTTTTTTTTCGAACGAAAATAGAAAATGTGTTAGAAATAGAATAAGATTAATGCGTAGAAAAATTTGATAGGTCACGGTTCAACAAAGATCCCAGGTTATTTTACGAAAACTATTTTCTTATTGACTATTCGAGAAAAGGAAAAATTTGTTTTTCCTATGTTTATTAATATACATTAATTAATTTTTTTTTCTAATATAAGAAAACTCTTTTTAAAATGTGTATTTTACTCATATTATTAAGAGAGAGAGAATAGAACATTCATTTTCAATGTTATCTAAGTGTCAGAATCCATTATAATACATTGACAAACTGAGATAATTTAATCAAGAAATAGGTCTGGAATGAAAACTTATTTATAATAGCTTTGTGATTTAATTAATAGAAAGATAAAGTACACTAAAGTTTTTGAAATTTTGTAGTAGACTATCGAATTAAAATAGAAATCAGGTATAAAGTTAATTTAATCAAACTCAGATTCATATCGCCCAATAATTTTTACTTCATAACTTCGAAATCAATATCTCTTTTGCTTTATTATTATTTACGATGAATCAATAATTATTTTAAAGTCTATATATGTCATAAAATAGTATTTTCGAACGTGTCGATACATCTGATCTTTCACCTATATATGACATGAATTAAAACTAAATAATTACAAAGAAAACCGTGTATATAACGCATTAGTCTATAAAGTCATACTTAGAGTATTCCTTAGAGAATGTTATATGTCTGCATGACTTGTATAAATATATCATTGTCATGTTTTAAAAAAGAAACATTTCCTGTTTTGTTTTTATGCTCGACTGAAACTTTATTATTGTTTTCTTGAAAAACAAAAGAAAGAATATAAAAAATTTATTTTTTCTCTCTTTTAAGTCAACACTAGAACGAAAACAAGCACGACAAAAATGTATGGAAAATCGTTTGAGATTGGGTCAATTTGTTACTCAACGGCAAGGTGCAACATTTGTAGAAAATTGGACAGATGGCTCAGCATTTTCTGATATTACTAAGTATATTAAGTTCTTTGTTCTTTACTTAGTAAATATTTAATTATTTAATTAAAGACAACAAGAAATGATACAACGTGCACGAGAAGAACTTGATCGTGAACGACGTAATCTGCTACGTCGTCGACCTAATTGTGAAGTTAAAGAAAAACCACCAAAAACACCAAATTCAAAATCAAGAACGAAAGATCGTACGGGTGCATTTATACCTCAAGATGAGACTAGTAATGATGGTATGAAAACAATGAATGATGCAAATAAAGCGTAAGTCAAATTAAATAGAACTAAACAAGATCTTACTTATAATTTTTGTTTCTAATGTTCTTATAGATCATTAGTAAGTGATTGGAATGAATCAGATGAAATCTTGCGGTTACGTCAAGCATCTCTGAAAAAAGAAGAAATGGACCTTCAAATTGAATATGAAAAACTGGAAAGAGAAAGAAATTTACATATACGTGAATTAAAACGTATTTACAATGAAGATCATTCCAGGTAAGATATTTAATTCTAATCATAGAAGATGAATTTCGAAAATAGGTTTTAAAAATCGAGACTGTCGGAGTTGCATCTGTGATAGGATCATGTATTTTTAGCTCGTTTACGAACATTTTTAATCATCATATATTAAGTAACGAACATCAGAAGTTTTAAGAAAAATTAATAATACCAGACACTAGAATGAATTAGATGTCGCTAAACTACAAAAAGAATTTTGAAAGTCTCTTACAGTTAACGTCGGAATTGATTTTTTGGACTCCGCAGTTCATTATTTCATTCAGTAGATCGAAATATTCGAAGACTATCAATGAATAAGATAATCAATTAGTGCTCATCATGAGTTTTCATTGTTAAAAACTGTAGAAGAATATATCCGTAGTAAATACTACATAAAAGTATAATACAGGATGTTGTTCGTTGTATAGATTTCAATCGAGTAAGAAAATTTTATCAGTCTAGGAACTATGTACTACATAAATATGTTCACTTGAAGAGGTTTTGTCATATCTTGTTTTTACATTGTAAGCACTACTTCATCTCTTTGACTAATGAAGATCGTTTGTATTATATATGAATTATCGTTATTTTGACATCAATCAATCATAAAATATCCAATCAAATAACTGATTTTCACATATATATTTATTGAAATCTAAAAATTTATAATTATTTTAGATTTCAAGACCATCCAATACTCAATGAACGTTATCTACTATTATCGCTCATTGGTAAAGGTGGTTTCAGTGAAGTTCATAAAGTAAATCAATGAAAAATAATATTAAAAACTAAACATTATCATTATTTTTTTTTTGTTTCAAGGCTTTTTGTCTAAAAGAACAACGTTATGTTGCAGTTAAAGTTCATCAACTTAATAAAGAATGGAAAGAAGAAAAAAAAGCAAATTATATTAAGTAAGAAATTCTATTATTTTTAATAAAATTTCATCATTTTTATTAGACATGCATTACGCGAATGTGATATTCTTAAAACACTTGATCATCCTCGAATTGTTCGTCTGTTTGATGTATTTGAAATTGATACTGATTCGTAAGTGCAAAATACAAAATCATTTGTTCTTTTATTCAATTTTTTTGTATTTAGATTCTGTACTGTGTTGGAATATATCGAAGGAAATGATATAGATTTCTTCTTAAAACAACATAAATATATTCCGGAAAAAGAAGCACGATCAGTTGTTATGCAAACTGTTAGTGCTTTAAGATATTTAAATAATGGTATAAAACCACCTGTGATTCATTTTGATTTAAAACCAGCTAATATATTATTGGGTACTGGTACAAGTAGTGGAGAAATCAAAATAACAGATTTTGGTTTAAGTAAACAAATGTGTGAAGATACATATGATCCTGAACATGGAATGGATTTAACATCACAAGGTGCAGGAACGTATTGGTATCTTCCTCCTGAAGTATTTGTTCAAGGTCCAAATCCTCCAAAAATCTCTTCAAAAGTCGATGTATGGAGTTTAGGGTGTATTTTTTTTCAATGTTTATATGGACGAAAACCTTATGGACATAATCAATCCCAAGCTGCAATATTAGAAAATCAAACAATATTAAAAGCCAAAGAAGTCGAATTTCCTGCTAAACCAATTATATCTGATGGAGCAAAAGTAAGATTATATACGAAATTAAACAAAGAAAATTTTTAACATGATTAATTCATTATGAAGATTCTTATATTTAAAAACTAAAACATATTCTTTTGATTTTATTAGATATTTATTCGACGTTGTTTAACTTATAATGTTCGTGATCGACCAGACGTAAATCAATTAAGTGAAGATGAATATCTTCGTTCATATCCAAAACGTTCGACAACAAGTGCATCAGCTCGAACAGCTCAATTATCAATGAATGACAGTTCGAACTGATACCAAAATAGTATCTTATATTTATACATATATTTTTTCCTTCTTTCTATAAATACGCGTATAGACGCTTTAAAAGAAAATCTACGTGTATATATACAAAAATAAAACGTGAACATCATCGATTTGTCTTCTTTTCTTTTTTTTTTCCTTTTCTTAAAATCAGTTTTTTTTGTTCTTTCTTATTCTCTTCAACTATATGAGTGTAAATAGATGATCTAGTTCAGTTTTTTTTTGTTTTCTTTTTTTTCTTCTGTCCGTGTCTAGATTCTTTAAAAAACAAACAAACAAACCCGGAGACATTGTATTGGTGCTGATTATTAAAACAAAACGAATATATAACATATTTTTTTTTCTTTATATAGTTATCATTCACTTGCTTTGTCTTCGTATCTTTACTTTTTTTTCTTTGTCTTTTGATTCAACAAATATGCACACATTTTTTTTGTTTGCTTTCATCATCTTTCGTACTGTACGCGTGTGTATGTGTGTGCGTGTTTCATCTTCTTTAATATGGACTCAATTTATGCGTTCTTTTCTGTTTGAAATAAAGAAAAGGAGAAAATCTTACTTGTTTCACATAAAAATTCAAAAATTTGATTTATATTAATATGATTTCGATTGGATTTGACGTCATATTTTGTAGACTAATTGAGATTTATAGTCTGATGCACTTTTTTTTGCAATACCTTGAATATATGTACTTGAGTATTACAAAACGATATATTGAATCAATGTGGTGGAATTCCAATATAAAAGAGAGACATTTATTGCTTAAAGGGATGCCTAATTTCTATTAAAATTTGAAAAACTGTAGAATAGTAATCTGATATTTTGGCTTTATTTACGCTGTTTCTAATAGAAAGTTTACATTTCTATAATAGCTACTAATCAATCTATGCTATAAAATCATATGAAGATTACTAGTCGAATTTATAGCCCATTACATCGCTAAATGTATAATTATGGTAGAGAGAAAAAGATTAACGTGACTTTAGTACATACTATTCGTAGATAAGTAAAAAGTAGGAATATTATTGCAAATAACGTATATAGTACTGATGAAAAGGTGAGCTAAATCTATACAATTTGAAGGTTTAGAGCGAATTTTAAGCGACAAGTAAATAAGACATATAAATCATGTGAATAAGAAACATCTGTTTAAGCTTGAATATCAATTTCATCGTATATAAGTAAATGTATGTTAGGAAAAAGACAAGAACTTTTTGATAAATTAAGATATTTTAACTCAATAGATTTTCGTAAATTTGAATGTAACTCATCGAAATATGTCCTAACTTGATATTTTTAGATAATTTTGTAAATAAAATAATTATAATGGACGATATTTTTGCTAATGCTAAAAATATTCTGATTATTTGGACAGCTGATAATGATTCGAGTAAATTACCTGCTTTTCAACAATTAATACAAGAAAAATCAGAACAAGCACAAATTGAATTCGAAAATATCGAAAAGTTATTAGAATGTAAGTTCGATTGAATTATTTAAAAAATTAAAAACAATGAATTAATATTTAGCTCAACGTAAAATCTCGTCCTTCGATATTATCTTATTTGATCTAATTAATGAGAAAGATACACCAGTAAATATTGATTTACTTAACGAGTTTTTTCGTTTACTTCGTCCAAATGGTTATCTTATAACACATATTGAACAAACTAATCAATCACAAGTTATGAATAATTTTAAAATGTGTGGATTTAGTAATTGTAATCCATTAGATTCGAATTCATCATTTTTAATTGAAAATAAAAGTGATGATGCTAAAAAACTTGGTTTATTATGGTTATGTCAAAAACCAAACTTTGAAATCGGTTATTCTGTACCATTGAAACGAACAGGTGTATCTTTTCTGAGACAACTATCAACAAGTGGTCGAGGAAGAAAAACATGGACTGTTGAAAATGATGATGGTGATGATAATGATGATGATGATGAAAATTTCATTGATACAAATAATTTACTTGATGAAAATGATCGAAAAAAACCTGATGCTAAAAGTATGTATTTTATTATAAAATGATAATAAGTTTTATATCGAATGTTCCAGAAAGAATGAACTCCTCAGTATTCTTAAGATTTCTCTTCTATTTTATAAAAAAACATAACGCGTGACATTCTCTACAATTTACAAAGAATAATTATAAAATAAGAACCTAAAATTAATTTAATTCAATTTAATTAGTTTGTCATAGTACTTTTCATATTCATTAAATACATTTTATAGAGTAAACTATGAACTTAGTTTTCCAGACATTTTCCATGATGTAGAACTCAAGTACTTATTACGTAATTATGACAGAAAATAATATTTCCTAGATTTTTTCTTTTCTTCGGACATCGAAGATTAAATCAAGGATTTATTGATTTACAAATCACTCTCGTCGCCAATATATACAGTACTATTCAAAAAAACTTGCACATCTTGTTATGTAAATATATTCCCATATATAAGTCACTATCAAGTAGTTTCTATTACTGATTGATAGCCTATATTGAGTACTATTAAACACTATACTTCAATATTTTATTCGTTCGTCTTTAGATTTAATAAGAGACAAACATCGTTTTTTCATCGTCATCACAATTTTTACTACAATATTATCGTTAACATTTTTAAATTCTTCACATAACAAAAGCTCGAGTTTATCAATATTTTCTGATTTTCTTGCTTCAACTTTGCGTTTTACGATCGACCGTAAGTTCTCGATAGCATTAGCGTTTCGAGTATCAGATGAACACTCCAATAATTCTAATATTTTGTTGTTGATCAATTGTTTGAAAATATTGTGAGTATGATTGCGATCATTATCTTGTTGTAAACACCAATTTTGACGAAATTTTTGCCTAGTAACAGAAAGAAGATAATTTTTTAGTGTATGAGCTTAATATGAACTATTCATTGTCGATAATTTTTCTTTGATTTCATTGAGGATTATTTAATTGTTACATTGAATATACTGAGCAATATAGATTTTTTCTATTTCCATGTGGCACATAGTCGATCATTTCCTCTTCACTGTTCAAATGAATTTGTTTGTTTCAATTTATTTATATTGTAATAGATATCCCTTGATGATATCTTTATTTCATGATGAATAGCACGAGCGCACCCCATGCCTCTGTCACAATAATGTAGTATCAATATATGACAGTTTTTTAAATCAGTAGATTATGTGATGAGTAAATGTTAATATATCAAAAAGAAGAGAAATCACACTTTTATATAGCCAATGTGGAGTATATCTAACGAACATATATCCCTGAAATTTCAAATTTGTAATTACTTTCTAAGGGTAAGAAAATCATTATACAAAAAACAAAATTTTGTGCAAGTTTTTTTGAATAGTACTGTATATAGATGACGATGATGATAATGTTTTATTATATTACTTAAATTTCGGTTTGAATAAAAAGTGTTATTAATACAAAACGGATGTGTATCTATATATAAAACAACATTCTTATTTAGATAATGATAGTGGTACAACATCATCCGATGTTAAAAAAGCTAGTAAAAATTGTACATGTGGTTTAGCACAAGAACTTGAACAAGGAGAACATGCATCAGCTCAACAAAACGTTAAATCTTCTTGTGTAAATGTATGTATTAGAAAATATAATGACTGTTAGATAAAAAAAAGTATATTCATTTAGTGTAATCGTGGTGATGCTTCTCAATCTGCTGGATCTCCTTCACGAGGTTTATCACCATTTAAGCCAAGTGAACGTGTTGTATTCCAAAAAATGTCCGATGTTTAATAATAATAACTACAATGCAACTTCTCTTTTTTTTCTATATTGATCTGTGATTAATAATACAGCTCATTTATCTAACATATTTTTCTGAATTTTAACGATCTTTTTTTATAGTAAACTAATTATAATACAACTAATATTTTCCTTTTATTTTTCATTATGAATTTTAAAATAAAATAGTTTTTTAGAAACAATAAAATAACGTTTCTATTGATGATTTGATTTATATAATTATGATTAGATAGGATTTATCAAAAGATTTAAAAAATATTTTCGTGAATATATCGTCGCATGTTATAATAATAAAATATTGATTGATTTTATTTAATAGACACGCTCAATATATTAGATACATAAATCCCCTATTGACATATTTTGATGATTTCTCTAGATGAGTAAATGATAAGATATGTATGCCCTTTCTGTTTTCTATTACGAAAACAAGGAAAAGTAAGAAAATTTCCAATGGCATTATACTTTCCTTTCCGAATTAGTTCAATGCGTACAGAAAAATCAGTTGTTTAACTATGCGTAAGTATTTCTACTATGCACTGCAATAGATAATGATAATATCAAAAATAATTTCAATTTTAATCAATAAGATCGTTTTTCAAAGTTCACAGTAATCTTGCCATTAACAAGATTCGGATATTTTTACATCAGCATAATAATATCATCTATAATCACGAAGCATGTAACGATTTTGTAAATATATCAACTCAAGTTCGATTTGCATAGAAAAAGTGGTGTTTATAGTAGACCTTGATTGATGTAATTCTAATTCTTGTATTAAAATATCAGTACAACTATTAATTAATACAATCATACTGATGTAGAAATTAACTAGAATATGTAAATGAATGGGCGGATTGTTATAATCGTCTAAAGATCAATATGGATAAATGCTTCGCAAAAATAATCTTATTATAAATAGTTAATATTCTTTCAAAGGATAAAAAATTAACACGAATGTTAAGAATGTAGGTTTAAAATTAGATAATATCTTGACAGCTGATCTCTTCTTGTAGCTAAGAATGTCAAATACGGAAAATAATCGTTAAAACAAAAGTTGTTATTTTCCAAATATTTATTCATTTGCTGATGATAATCTACAAAAAACAAAGCTCTGGTAATAAAAGTATATACGTATATGAACACTCCTTTGAAAATCTATTTTTAAACAATCTGTTCAATGTTAATCATAGTTGGTTTAAATAGTAAAACAGAAATCAGGCGATGCTATACGTTTTTGATTTCACTGACGTAACGTTAATCCTTGACATTGATTGATGAAAAAGACAATCTATCTTTATGTGAAGTTGCTGTTTTAATTAGTTGATAATATAGACATAAGTTTTTCTTTTTTTAAAATATATTTAATTAAATTATAATTCTCTCTTCATAAAATTACATCCGATTTATCTATTATGCGAACATGCCGACAGATTTTACTCAACACATTAATTCGATATACTTCACTTGTATTATTCATTCCGCCTACATATCGTTCTTCTTCCGATTAGCCGTTATTGGAACAAAAGAATGATATGTAAGATAATGATCGAAGAGAAAAAGAAATATATATATACCAGATTTGTATTAAACGCTATTTCATATTGGTAAGTAGTATAAAATGTCTGACAGATAGATACTTTATGTTTTTCTTTTACATTATTAGAAGAATACTCAAGGTAATGAATATATTATTATTTTGTTAACTAAGAAAATTTATTCATTTAACTTTTTCTAATATAGAAGACAAGAAAAGGATAAAATTAATGTATCGTTCCGTTTATCTATTTCGTCCTTCATCTAATTTCTTCTATTTATTTTTTTTTCTATCTTCATTCTTTTTTCTCTCTTTTTTTCCAATCGATAAAAAGATTTATCTCTTATCACGTTCTTTCATCTTTCCGCTTTTTCTACAACAGATCATTTTTAAGATTCTCTTGATCATCACTATTTTATCTGAGTACATCCTACATATATATATAAGATCATTTGAAAATTTTTTTATTCCATCATAGATATATAAAAATAACATTTATATCATCATTTAATAATATATACTTTCTCATCATCATCATGTTTGGTATTGAAAAAAAAACCATTAATTCATCTATCTATCTATTTTTCTTTATTCTTCTTATCAATCAATTTATTATTGTTCATTCATTTCGACTTATGCAAGACGATTTTGATCAGGTAAATCTAACGTTCTTATTTCATTTGTATCAATTAACGATTTGCTTATCATTAAAATCTGATCTACATAAAACAGTTTTTATCATCGTTTCTGTTATAAGATAGATATCGACCTTGTCTTATAAGTTGATCATTGATGAGAGATCTCTTGAACTTCCAGACAGACTCGTATGTCTAAGATGTTACTATTGTTATATGCACAAGGTTAAAAGGGGTCGACGGAAGAAAACAAAAAAGAACTATTACATCTACATATAAACGATTTTTTTTGTCTAATATATTTATAGTATGAACAAGACGATAAACGACGTGCGGTTATGGGACGATTGGCATTTGAAAATTTTGCAGTTCCAGGTAGAATAAATAATAAAATCTATTGATTTCATATTTGGAATTTTCTAGAAGATGTAGTATTCTCTGACAATGAATTACAAGTACCAGTCGAATCAACCAAACAACGTAAGATATAATGTTAAATAATAAATATTGATTTTTTTTAAATATTCTAATTTCTATTAGGTCGATTCTGTTGTATGAATCCACTCAGTGGCCGAAAACGTTCTGTACGAGATCTAACACGAAAACAACTCGAAAAAAAACAAATCTAACATTTTGTTAATCAATTAAACGAATGCAACTCGCTCATTATTATTTATAAATGTCAAACAAAATAAAAATAAAAATAGAAACTATTTATTTGCGTTTGTTTTTTGTCGTCTTAAAGATTGTATATTTAAATATAATCACATACATTCAAAAAACAAAAATATATAGAGACAAGAAAATATTACTGAAAGAATGACTACTTTTAAGCGGATTCACAATAAAAAATTTAGACATTTTATGTCAGAAAAAATATATTCTTGTATACAAATCATCATATTCGAAATTCACGTTGGTTCTATATGAAAAGATAATTATTAATAGTAAATATATATATTTTGATTAACTTACCAATACGATTAGTTCGATGCATTAATTCATAATGATTTTCTTGATTAGATATTTGTTCTATTATTTGATCATCTTGTTGCATTTTAGCAAAATTTACAAATACATCATCAAGTGTCACTTGTGAAATAGTGTAATCTTCTATAAGATTTAATAATTCTTCTCGTGCTTTTTCTAATATACTAAACATTTTATATAACGGAACATTTGTTGATACACGAAAATGTATCATTTTATTATGTACTTCTTTAACAATAGCTTCTGGAAGATATTGTTGAATATAATCAATAATATCTTTTCTTTTTACATCAATATTTGTTCGAACAAGTATTGTATAACCATCACCAAATCTATAGAAAGAACGCTATTTTTTTGTTAAACATGAATTTTCCTATACTTTTCTTTTAAATGTTGTACACTACCAAGACATTTAAATTCTCCACTAACCATAATAACGAGTCCTTAATAAAAGAAATAGATAGAAAAAAAAGTTCTTTTTTTCAAAATATTTATTACGATTGCATAATGTTTCACATTCTTCCATTGAGTGGGATGTTATAATAACAGATTTTTGATCTTGACGAGTTAATGTTAATATACAATTCCATAGAAATCGTTTAGCACGTACATCCATTCCTGTTGTTGGTTCCTAAATATAATCAAATTTATTTTTACGAAAATATTTGACTTCGTGACAAAATTTTCTCATTCATACTTCAATGAAATCTTTATTCTATAGAATCACTCAAATAATTTGTTTTGTTGAACTCATCCTCTTCCTGCAAACTTTATGAATCTGGGTTAAAGCTTAAGAGCAGGTCAAATACGAGTTGCACTAACAAATTTTTATTATAATACTTACATCCATAAATATGATGGATGGATTTCCAATAATTGAAATAGCTGTTGATAATTTTCGTTTATTTCCACCTGAATAATGTTTTACTGGTCGATCAGCCCATAGTGTAAGACCAAGTCGTTTTAATAAACAATCAGCAATCTATTAGAAATAATATTTTATTTAAAAGAAAAAGAAAGATAAATAAAAATTTTACAAATGAAATATTTTTTTCTTTAATTCCACGTAAACGAGCATAAAAATAAAGATGTTCACGTGCTGTTAATAACGAATCCAATGCATCAAACTGTGGACAATAACTACGATAAGAAAAAAAACAAAATTTTTAATGAATAAATTATTAAATTTATATACCCGATATTTTCTCGAACTTTATCTAATTGTTTAATAACACTATAATTATTAATATATGCATTACCATCTGTCATAGATATTTCTCCAGTAAGCATTTTAAAAGTTGTTGATTTGCCTGAACCATTTATACCTAATAAACCAAAACATTCACCTTGTTTTATACCTACACATGTTTGTTTAACAGCTGTAAATTGTTTACCAAATAACCATCCATATATCTATAGAAATATTCAAGTATATATATTCTAACTAATTTGTTTCTTTTTACTTTCACTAAATCAACCATTCGTAGAATATCATTACTTGTATTATTAGAATCATTATAGATTCTTTCTCGTTCAGTAGCAACATCATTATCTTCATTTGAAGATTTAATATTTGTTGACATATGAATGCAACCACTATAATAAACGAACATATAGATATATTAGTTAAAATTTTCTTTTTGTTTAATTTACCGATCAGGTATAAAAAATCGATATTGAACGAGG
This sequence comes from Adineta steineri, assembly GCA_905250115.1. Taxonomy (NCBI): domain Eukaryota; kingdom Metazoa; phylum Rotifera; class Eurotatoria; order Adinetida; family Adinetidae; genus Adineta; species Adineta steineri. The sequence goes on from CAJNOI010000179.1 coordinate 174,932, forward strand.
ATAGTAAATATAAAAAAGATAATCCCTTGTAAAAATAATGCTAATAGATTTTGTCCAACAATATTCATTTGAAATGGTGATGTAGAAACATAACCAATAACTTAAAATACACAAAAAAGAATACTTTATTTAAAATTAAATCGAAATCAAAACCTACTATATTTAGTACTGATAGCATTAGTTTGATATGTTATACTCATATCGAATAAACCTCGTCCAAGACAATAATGTGGAAAAATAAGAAATAATTTTTTTAATATATTATTAACTCGTACAAGATCAGGTTCATCATCAAAACTATCCAAAGTAAATGTTGATATAGTTGTTATTATACCAATAAATATATTAATACATGATATAAGTACAAAACCAGTTGATGGTGTTTGAAAAAAATAATTTATTGGATACATTAATGGTATTATAGCAAAACCATATAGAAATAATAATAATACTAGACATAAAAGATTACTTCCAGAAACATATGATTGAATATCAAATGCAAGAAATATAATTACACAAAATGCTATTGATATACAATAGTTTGTTAAATCCCAAAGAAAATTTCCCCACCAATAAGTTATACCTATAATAAACGAAAATAATATCAAAAAGATAAGATTTATAGTCTTACCTTTAACACCACTAACAAATTGTAAATGTTTTGATGTTGTGATACGTTCATCAATAAGAAAAACAAGAAAACTTGCCGGAATAAATGCTAATGCAAATATAACACATATTGCTGTAAAAAGTTGAATTGCAGCAAGACTTTGTAAAGCATCACTATCGATTTCAATTTGACTTTGTGGTAATGGATGATTTATTGCTGTTATACCATAATTATCAACTGACATTGTGGAATTATTTTGTAAGAGAAGACCTCGTAACAATGCATTATTAAATACATTTAGAAATGCTACACTTGCTGGCCATCCTTTATTATTATACCAAATCTAAAATCAAAATAAATTTGTACATTCATATCCTCCTAAATGAAATTTAGAAATATATTTACTGAAGCTTGTGGTGGAAAAATTCGAAAGAGTGGAGCAATTTTTGTTGCATCAATTGTTGATAATGATGATTGATTTTTTGGATTTGTTATATTAATTATTTGATTAATTAATCTTTCATTAACAAGTTGTACATCATTCGGCATATATCGTAATAAAAATTCAAACCCACCAAAACGTTTCATTAAATATTCTAGATTATATTCTGTTTTTACTATCCAATCACTTATATTAAATTCTTGTAAATCATATAAAATATCTTTTGTTTCAATTATATCATAATTAGCTGAAGGGCCACCACTACCTATTGGACATGTTTGCATTTTTTGCCAACAATCACATTCTGGTGATATACATGTTTCATTATAATTAACTTGATTTAATGCATTCATTATATCATAACTTGTTGTAACATTAACATGAGTTGTATTTGTTTTTGAACATGGATATAATTTTTGATTAAGCATTGTTGACGGGATACAACGTGTACCTAATGATGGTGGTTTTGTAAATGTTTGTTGAATTGTTTGCGATATATTCGAAGCATTATTATTCGATAATGATTGAAATATATAATTAGGATTACTCCAATACCACGGATGAAGAATAAGCATTGGTGGTGTATCAGTATTTGGTGATAATGTTGTAACAAGCATAGCAAGTAATATGAAAATAATTGGAAGGAGTATTTCAGCTATTAATCCTTTTATATTACGTTTAGTTCGATGAAAACGTTTAATAAGTAAACCTTTTATTTGTATAAATGTACGATGTATACCTGTATATCGTTCAACAGTATAAGGACTCCATTCATCTAAAATAATAGAAAATAATAATAATTTTGATGAAAAATATTTGCATCATAATACTAACTACTTAATCCTGTATTGGTTTCTAATTGATCATCATCATCATTATCATTATCATTACTAGTATCATCTAATTTTTGTGTTTGTTCTTCAACTTTTTTGTCTGATTTCTTAAAACGATTTTGAAATTTTTTCCACCATGATAAACGTTCATAATCTTCTGGTCGTTTAATTTCATTAGCAACACGAAGAAATACTTGTTCAAGACTACTATTTGATAAACCATAACTTTTTATTTGATATTTCTTTTTATTCGCATCAAGTTCAGCAAGCATTTTTGGAAAATATTTTGTATGTTTAGCATCATCGATTAAAATATAAGTTATTTGATCACCATGTTGTTCTTTTACACAAATATCAACTATAAACTGACGAAGAAAATCAGTTAATTTTAAAAAACGTAATGAATTAATCGAAGAATTTTTATTTATAATTGGTCTAAGAACACTATCATCTGATGATGATGCTAATTCAATAATTAAATTGTAACCTTCACCATATTTTCGTTTTAAATACATTGGTGTACCAACACATTGTAATTCACCAGAAGATATTATGGCCAAACGATCACTTAATAAATCAGCTTCATCAAGATGATGTGTTGATAATACAATGGTTCGTCCTGGTTTATATTTTAATACAAGATCCCATATGGCTCGTCGAGCAAATGGATCAACGCCTATTTAGAACAGAAAAACAAATTAAATCTTATTTTATCTTGCGAATGAGTGTGGGTGACAGTTTAATGTATCACCCTCAACAAACCACCCTTACGGAAAAATCGTGACTATAAATTCGGCATTCAAATTTACTAGTTGGCACATCTCTCAAAAGCTCTTACGCACTACACTAAAACGCTATTGTATATACCTGCTGTTGGTTCATCTAAAATAACTGTTGTTGAATTTCCAACAAAAGCAATAGCAATTGAAAGTTTTCTTTTCATTCCACCAGATAATTCTGTGGAATAATTATCTGCTTTTTTTTCTAATGCTAAATCATTTAACATTTTATGTATTTCTGTTTCAATTGATTCTTTTGGTGCATCTTTTAATCTAATGAAAAACAAGAAATTAATGTTTACCAAATAATATTCAATTATCTTACGCAGAAAAAAATTCTAAATGTTCTTTAACTGTTAATAAATCGAATAAAATATTATATTGAGGCGCAAAACCAAGACGTTTTCGAACAATTTTTATATCTGTTAATATATCATAACCATCAATATATATTGTACCACTTGTGGGTGGTATTAGACCAGTTAATATGGACCATGTTGTACTTTTTCCAGCACCATTTCGTCCAAGAAATGCTGTTATCATATTACGATAAAATTTAACAGATAAATTTTTCAATGCCATTTTATTTCCAAAATATTTCGATACATTTTCAATACTAATACCAAGTTCTCCTATATCATTTTCACCTAAAATATCCTTACATAAGAAAATTTTATTTAAATTAAAATTAAATTAACCATTTTGATTTTGATCTATTACACATTTCATCTGTTCCGTACGTTGACGGATATTTTCTGCATTATAACCAAACCAATATGTTTTTGTAAATGGATAATACCATACTTGTGGAATACCATATTCACCTTAATATATATTCAATTTAAAAAAATAAAATTCATTTATTTTCTTACCGGGAAAAACATTTTCAATATAAATAGTTAATAACATATAAATCACCGAATCGATTAACATCATAATAATACAATAAAGAAATGTAAAATTATCATTAGGTTTTACACCTCGATTTATATTCGACCATTGAATACCTTCAACCATACCTTCAAAACGAGCAATATAATCACAACCAACTCCAAAAGCAACTGTTGATGAAAGACACTAAAACATATTGAAAAAGTTTGAATTATTTAAAAAAAAAATATGAAATTTTTTACAGCAACTGCTTTTTGCCATATTTTTACTTGAGTATCATAACTAATTAATATAGTATATGGTAAATAGAGAACAAAATATATAATTCCAGCTCCTAGAATATTTATTTTTGAATTGTAATATGTATACATTTCATTTGTAAGTACATACCACAAGCAGCTAAATTAGCTCGATTAAATAATACACTGATAAGAAAACATTGAGTAATAGTAGCGACTGTATAACTTATGAAGAATACGAGTAATACAGAAAAACTAGAAAATTGTGTGATTTTTCCAAACTACAACAGAGAAATATATTATTATAATTATTTAAGACATATTTTACTTTTAAAAGTAATATAAGAAAAAATGCTATTAACAACATAGTAGCTGTACATAAAATAAACCAAGTAAACCAATGAACAGAATCATTCAAACCCATTATTCTCATTATTTCTTTTAATCGTCTTGAAGAAAAAAGAAAGTAAACATGTCTTTCTTATATTTATTTATTTACTTTTCTTTTTCATGAACAATATCTTTCACATTCATTGAAACTGTAAATATCCAACTTAATACCATAAATAATGGTAACATTCGACTAATGGCATTAGAAAATCTAAAATCAATCATTCATATTTCGATTTACTAAAGACGAGAAAAAAATGAACAACATACTTATCATTAATCCAACATGGATACGGCATTTGTTGTGTTTGTATACCATAGGAAATATTTCTTCCCGTTTGTGCATATATAATAGCACGTTCAAGAGCATTTTGTAAATAAATAAATAAATATGAATGATATTTTGTTGATATTGGTGCACTAACACGAGGTGCGTATGAAAAATATCTATATAAATTATTAGAAGAAAAAAGAATGAAATTTATTTCTATTATTTACTTGTCTGCTGTTTGAAATGTATTATCAACATAATCAAGTGCCATTCTTATTTTAAATCGAATATGTGTAGGTAAACTATCATTATCTCCTATAGTATCCATAAATTCAATTGCGGCAAGAAAACTATTTGTTACAGAGTCATTTTGTCCTGCATAGACCATATCTAATTCACTATCCATTGCAATAAAACGATTACGTTCTGTACAAGCAAGAAATTCAGTTAAAACTATAAATAAATTCATTGATGTTTGATATGTTGTAAATTGTTGACAAATTAATGATGAATTCGAAAATGAATTACATAATACTGGTATTATATCATTTATTGTTTGACTTGTAGATTCAATTTGACGAAGTAATCGAACAAGTTCATCTAATGATTCAAATGTTTGATTAATATTTTTAATTATATTATCATAATGAATATTTGATGGATGATAATAGATTTTTCCATATAGAATAGGACGTAATAGTGTTGCAAATTGTCGTAGAATAGTATTTGAATTGAATACTTGATCAAACAAAGCACAGCGACATGTACGATTTACTGTTGAAAATTGCATAATTTTACCAGAACCAGTTATATATGATTCTTGACATATTTCAGATTCATCATAAGATAATAAATTTTCTGCTAACCTGTTATAATTAAACATAGTTAAAGTATCATCAGCTGTAGAACGTGTTTGAGTAGTTTCTGTTTGTTTATTTTGAGTAGTTTCACTTTGGTTGCTTTGATTATTTGAAGATTGATTGATAGTAAAAAACTGTGATAAATCATTACGACCACCACATAATGATGTTAAACTATAATTTAAATAGAAAAAGGTTTTCAGTGATTATTATATTCTGAAAATAAATCTGCATAAACGGTGTGTTCTATCCTTTGTCTGCGGATTACCCCGCATGGGACCCACAGTTATTTCTGTGTAATTTCAGCTTTTATCAGAGACTTATTTAAACATAATTCGACTTATAATTAGAGTATTTTATTATAATAATCGATAATGGATCATAAACATACAAGAAATGACTTGCCGTATATTTTATGCGCAAAATTCAAATTAGAAAACGACTCTTTTATAAGTACTATACTCGAATTTGTTGAATCTTAAATCTGATGCATGCTATTAGTAATATAAAATACAAATAAGTATGCTGCCAAAGTATTACCTAATACTACTATTGGTTTCATTGAATGAAAAGCTAACATTAAGTATGTTTAAACGAGAATGAATTTGTTCCAGAGTTCGAGCAGCCTAAACACATCAATAATATTTTATGATAGTGTAATAAAAATCAAGATTACATACTTGCATTCCATTCATAGTAAGTTTCACAATATCTGGTGCCATATTAGTCTAGAATTATTGAATAAAATGAAATAACTTCATAAGAAAATCTTTATAATTTTACCAAAAGTATATCATCCAACTGATTTTGTACACTGATCAGAAATAATTTCAGATCAGTTGCTGATAAATTATTACATAAAAAATTTTTTGGTACAATTGCATCGGGTGAATTAATCAGAAAAGTTTTATTAAATTCTGTTTTATTACAAAATGATTGTTTTATATTTGTTTCTGATTGATATGACTAGATGAAATTTAAAAAAAGCATAATTTAAATCTCTACATATAAATTGAATTGTTTAATTTACAAAGGAAAAGTTTTTTTGTGAACGTGAATAAGATATTTGTATTATAATATTTAAATTCGACTCAGATCTTTTGGTATGATTCATAAACCATGATTGATGAAGATTAGATAAACCAACAGGGTTTTGAAAAAGTGTATTGATTATTGTTGTTGGAATAGATTGATTAAAATCATTCGTGCTTTTATTTGCCAAAATAGTACCTTATATTATATTTTCAAAGTACGTAAATCAATATTTGACATTATTCAAATATTAAAATACTTACCATTCCAAATAGTCGAATAACGTTGTAATGAATTAATTTGTGTAAAAAGTTTATCAAATAAATTAACCGTTTTATCATCATTAAAAATAATCGAAAGACTTTCACTTAAATCTGTTAATTGGTTCCAAAACGATGCGTCTCCATGAAATTCATCAGTTGTTTTTGATTGATTATAACATGTATTATTCCATTGACAAATATAACTTTGTAATGCAGGTAAAAATCCAGTTGCTCCAAGATATTTTGGATCATTATAACCTTAAATAAATTTATTAAGATAAGCTTTTAAAGAAAACAAATCTTACAAGCATCATAATAAAATGTTAAATTTCTTGTTCGAACCCACATAAGAATAAAAAATAAAAATAATGGCCAAATTAATTCAAATATCACTCGAGGCTAAATAAAACAATACAAATTGGTTTTAGAATAAATTTCTTATAACAAACCCATCGTCGACGTCGAATAGTAAAATTTTTCCATAAGATCAAACGAATCTGTCGGCAAACGCCCATTTTATTAGTATTATACTAAAAAAGAAATATTCCGTAAGCAAATAAGATGAGTGAGTGTCGCTATTCTCTTTACTAAACCTCACCCATACCCATAATAGTTTAGAAATTTATTCTAGAAAGCAAATATCTGGTACTTGTTTTTTGATGATATTGATGAATCGTCTACCAACATAAAAGTCTGTTTCCTTTTCAGAAATCAGATATTTACTGAAAACTGGTCATGACTTCAAATAAATATAACTCAGTAGTTATTTTAAAATGTTTTTACTCATACATCACGTACAATATTTTGAGCGGAAGTTACACATATTGCTATTTATCTTGAAAAAAATAGGGTGTGATGTTCATATATTCCTGATATAGAGTTTTATATTAAATTCATTCAACATTAATAAGAAAACTCTCATGAAACACATTGTCAAATTTGTCATACGAATGATATGAATTGTGTATAAAGAGAGAGAGAGGTAATATTATTATTTTAAAAAAATTACTAATTATTTTAAAAGGAAAACTTTAGTTGATAATATAGTTGTTTCTCCAAGCTGTTTTTAACAGACAATATGCTTACCAATTTGTTAAAAGAAAAAGAAACTCATTAAATTTAGCTCGTTAAAAAAGGAAAAAGCGAGATAGAATTGTGACTTGTTATGTTCAAAGGAATGTAAAATAGTAAAAAAGAGCAAGTTATCAACTCAACAGTTTTACTGAAGAACACATAGAAATCCGTCAGTCTAGAATGGAAAGAAAGACGGTA
>CAJNOI010000180.1:0-34516 GCA_905250115.1 Adineta steineri
AAAAACTCTCCATCAGTTTTGTTTTACTCATTGACATTAGAGAGAGAAAAAACAATTCATAAAAAGTCCTTAACATTATTCATGTGAAATAAAAATATGAAATGAATGAAAACTAATCGGAATGAAATTGAAGTCTATTAATCTACATTATACTGTACTTCATATATCGTTCACAAAGTTTATAGATATCTTCTTCAACTAATGCTAATTTAATATGATAAAAGTTGAACATCTGATTTATTTTTAAATTTTAAAATGATTATTTTGTAGAGTATATTCATCTATACATGAGATTAGGAGTTTTATTCTAAGCTACTTATTGAAATCTTATCTCTTTTCTTAATTTAAAAAGTTCGTCTCAAAAAAAAATTTTTCCAAACGAAGTGTAAATGACTAGCCAAGATTTCGATTTGTTATGGTTAACGATTGTTATACGTGTTTTTTTCATCGAATTTATTTTCTCTCTTATTAATTAATTGATTAATTAATTATCATTTGTTTGTTTTTACAATTAATTTTCGTTCGACATTTTATTCTTGTATCCATAAAAACTGATATTCTACATTTGACTTTATGTTAAGGAGATTCTCATAGCAATGTTTTTAGACGATAGAGAATACGATGAGGAAAAACTGTTTTTCCGTTGTTAAAACTTGATCTAGTTGTACCCCCATCTTCTCATTCTCTCTTACATATATTCTTGCTTCCTATGTTGATTAATAAAAAAAGAAGAATTCTAATTTGAAGTAAATGTATTAATAAGGATTATTAAAGATCTACGATTAGTTTTAAAATTATAATAGTTATTCAATGATACAACATTTATTTGAGATTTATAAAATGACATAATTTAACTGTTCGATTTGAAGATATTATTGAATGTCATTTATCATAATGGATCGACCGATGAATTACTTATTCGAGATGAAAGCGATTACGTCATGCTATACAATCATTTGTCAAACATCAATGTAGATCATTTATATATAATCAAAGGGTATATTAATGGTCTATAGATCCTTTATACGTACAGCTCGATTGATCAATCGACAAAGAAATGAGTCATTTGTATATCGTTGATATTAATCTGGATATTGATTTTAATTTAGTTTTAAAAAGTTTTTTTTGATTTAGCCTTAATATAATATATCTAATGATTTATTTTTCCGATAACACTAAGATTTATTCAATGATATATTTAACATTAATTGACTACTAATACAATGAACTTTGGATAATTTAACAATTTCAAGAAAAAAATATCTCTTTTACTAGTTTAATAACTAATTGAATATTATCTATCTACATCGTCATTAAAATTTCAAGTTGACAATAGAAAACATATATGCTATTAGTTTACTTAAATATATTAGTAGGAAAAAATAGAAATGATTCACTCTATATTTATTCTGAAAAGATAAATAGAAAACAACTGTCTTCATATTTTCTATGTGAGTCAATTAATTGATTTGAAATATTTACATTTACTTAATTCAATTATCTATAGAGAAAAATATAATTTTTAATTAATACAAGAAACAAAACGATCAGTGAAGAAATCTATGAATCACTATTACAGATATGAGTTTGCTGATCAATAAGAAAATCTATAGAATTTCTCAAAATATGAGTATAGATGAAGATTAGTGATCTTGAGAGAAATTCATTGTCCTCTCTATTTTTTGATGATTTTCTAATAGAATGAATATAGAAAAAGTAAAAGTATCTTCTAATAATAATGCAATTAATATAATTACAAGTTATTATTCAGTGTTTTATTTTCTCCAATTGATATAACTTAGATTTTGATGAATATTGACAATGTAAAATTTTCTTATTGATAAGATCATTTCTAAAATTTGTTAAGAATAAGAATAACTGAAAGTAAAAGTATTTCTCATGAACATGACAATTTTAGTTTGATGATGAATAGATTTCTATTTAACTATAAATATCTTGTTAGTAAACACATTTATTCGAATAAAAATCAAAATTGAGATACATTATAAATTATTAATAAGGAAAAAAGTAACATCAAGGATATAAAATACGTACGCAATAGTTACGATCTTTGATGTTTTTTCTATTACGTTAATGTTATGCATTACTAGAGATAATATCCAAACGTTTTTTTTTTCGTATCATTAACATATCTACATATGAATTTAATGTACATTAAATATCTTTTGAAGCACATTGACGATTGAAAACAAAAATAAAAAATAGCATAACAACGTACGAATGTCAAAAAATCATATGAATAATTATTCTTACTTGTTACGGTTAATTCAAGATTGTTAAGAATGAATAAACGATGCTAATTAACTTTCTTTTTTTTTATTCTTTATACTGACGAATAAATAGAAATTAGAAAAATAAAACTAAAATTTCTATTTAAAATATTTTCGAAAATCTCAATATGATTTTTCTATATATTCGTGAGACGAAAAGAAATACTTTACATAATTTTGCATTGAACGAAAAATATTTTATTCGTTTATTGCAGAACGAAAGATAAAATGTATATGTTTCTTTTCTTGTATGTATATATATTTTAAACATGAAATGTCCTTCCAACTAGATATTTTTTCATTCATTGTTATCAAGGTTTGTCTAGAGTAGTCATATAAATAGTTGACAATAACGTCTCAATATGACTTTCATCAATGATTTCCATCTTAGTCTACAAATAGAAATTATACAAACGTTTCTTTTTTCGAGATTTTTTTAATGAAGAATAGTATTATTTTTGTAGGTAACAAATCATATAGAATTCAACTGAAATATTACAAAGAAAATTGTAAGAAAGTAAAATCGACTCTTTCCTTTTTGTTTCTTACCTTGTTAAATCACTTGTAATTCTGATTTTTGATAAATGTTTGTATTTTAGAGTTTGATCAATAAATATGTCCGTGTTACAAGATGAAACATATGGACAAAATCTTCTTGCCTATTGTGATATGTGTTATGCTGTATTTGATTCTGAAAAAGAATTACATTATAAATGTTCCTCATGTTATGATTATATTGTTTGTTCGAAATGTTTTCCTTTAACAAAAGTAAAACATTCCCCCCTTCATACATTTGTACCAATAATTGGACTTCCAAATGAATTTGCATGGGTTCAAAATAATATTGGAATTAGATGTGATCGTTGTTTTCGAACTGATTTTCCAGGTCGTCGTTATAAATGTACTGTTTGTACTGATTATGATGTATGTGAAGAATGTTTTCCATTTGTTAATAAATCTCATGAACTTAAATTAGCACCAAATTCAGTTAAAGCAAAATTAAATCATACATTATTGGCTCGACGTGCTGTAGCTCTACTCAGTAATCCTGATTCACCTTATTATGGACATCCATATGATGTTCTTACTGATTTGTCATTAACTAAAGCACGTACTCTAGTCAATGAAAATCAAAATAAACAACCTCTAGATAACAAACTTATTCTTGAAGATCTTGTACATTATCCAAAGGAACTGAAATTAGATGAACCAAATAAAAAAATGACAAAAAATAAACAAAAGAAAAAAAATAAAATTCATGATGGATTATTACAAGTTGATGAAGAATCAATGAAAGGAACATGGCCACGAGGAACATGTTCTCGACATAGATTTCTCAATAATACATGTTTTTTACATCCAGAAATACAACAAGATTCAATCAAAAATGTTGATCTGAGCAGTACCACTGGATGACATTTCAATAGAATCAAAATAAAATTATAAAACTAACTCGTTCTTTTGTTTTCAAAATTTTAATTTATAAATTGATAAGAAATATTTATAGACAATATGTTTTATGAACTTTAACAGACGAAATAAAAGAGTATGGTTGCAAATGCCATTTAAACTACACACAAATCTTTTTCATATTTATATACGCTGAGAATTTTTATTAAATAAATAAATAGAATTAAAAAGAAAATTATTCTCAAAGGTTATTCTTCTAACCATGAAATAACTTCATAAAGAAATAAATCCATAATAAGACATATGTGGATTTTTTATGTGACACGACACTTTTGTAACTAAAAATTCAAGTGATATTTCTTATTTGTTGGTTTAAAAAGGGAAAAATATTTTTTATTTTTTTTCTTAGTTGTCTCTCTTTCAGATGCGCATCTTAAATTTTTTACTCTAAACTGATGTAATATATTCATTCTTTCTTTTTTTTTTGTTTAAAAAAGCATATCAATATGTAGTGCATGACTGAGTCGTTTTCTTTAACTAACTTTTCTTTTTAATTACATATAGAAATATTTCTATAGTTCGCTATTTATTTTTCACGAGCTTTTCGAACCGTTGAACTTTTCATTCTTTTTCTCCGGTGAAAAGGTAACTACTCATAGAAATGGACTCGATCATGCATCGCCTTTTTACAAACTCTTACATACAAAAAAACAAATAAAATATATTATATTCTACGAGTTATGAATAACACGTTTGGGATGACAAATCGAATATTTTCAAACTCATATCCCTGTGAAATATCGTTGCATCGAGATGAACTAAATTTTGAAGAGAAGAAGGGACATTAACATCTGAACAACAACATTTGAGAATGACGTGGTCAGCTCATCTTATTAATTTATTATTGAATGAATTTTGTTTGTTAATATTTGCATAGATATCAATGTTTAATTTAAAATAAAATTAATTAAATTTTTCTCATTGATTTTGTTTGAGTATGTTGTAATCGACATTCATTACGTTTTCTTATAGAGAAATATTCTTTTATTTATTGTAATTATTAGGAGTTTTACTTTATTTCTTCGTAATTCATATATATATACGCTTTTATTTCAATCTGATTCTCATTCTTGAAATTGAAATCGCAGTGGTATTTATTATTGAACAAATAATACTATAAAAAGCCCAAGTATGATATAGTGCATAAATCGTAACTAAAAATGTAATTTATATTTCAAGAATAAGAATCAGATTGAAATGAAAGAGTATATGATAATATAATGTCACAGATTATTTCTCTTTAACCTCGAATTGATGAACAAAGATCCATAGTTATTATTCTCATTGAAATTAGTAAATCTATCTATATTATTTATTCGTAATTTGGATAGAATATATAGACTTTTGTAAATGAAGTAATGTTTTTCCTTGTCTGTTGTCATTGACAAATAAAAAACACTGATATAAATAAAAAGAAAAAAAAAGAATAAACTTTAACATAATTTGTCTTTTTCTTTCTAAACAATCAAAGAATATTTTCTTTTCAATTCTCTGAAATAATCAAAAATGAAGTGATAATAATGGATGTCGATTCATCTGATATTATCCAACAAACAAATTCTACTCCAAATAGAGAATATTCAACAATATCAAAAGCAATTGGTGGATTTACATCAACACATATGTTACCTGTTTCTAATATCGTTCGACCTGTATATATAAATACACCAGGAAGTATTTCAGAAAAAGAACAAAGTTGGAGATCAAAATTTCCCAAAATGCCAGTTCTTATTTTATCAATAATAGAATTTATTTTAACAATAATAATATTTATTATTGAAATTGCATCAATGGTTGTTCTTTCTAATGATGGCGCAACAGGTGCTGGAATTTGGTGTGCTATTCCATTTTTATTTGCAACTATTTGCGCATTTTTACTTGGTAAATTTATTTTATTTTATTTAATAAAATTTCAAATAAAATCTTTCGTTTTTTTATTTAAGTTGAAAGGAAAAGTCGATCGCGAATCTGGTCAACTCGAACTTTAATAACACAATTGATTTTAATTCTATTTACTTTTATTCTTATTTCAATAACTGGTCATTATATTGAAAATAATTCCGCATTTGTAACAGCATTATCACCTAATTCTTATCAAGTTAAATATCATTTAATGCAAGCACAATTAGCATCTGCTGTTCTTTTAATGTTTTCAGGATTAACTTATATTCTCATTTATATTTCTATTAGTTATATTGCTTTATGGCAACCATTTCATACACTTGATATTAATGATCATTCGAAACAAATTATTCATTTCGAATAATTAATTATTTCTATTCAACAAATTAATTTACATAAAATATATTCAATACAAGATCAACCATGAATATCATCTCAATATCTTGCTCAAATCTTCATAAAACAAACTCATATTTTAAACATTAGTAAAGAGATTTACTTAACGTTTGTTTTTTTTTTCATATAAAAAATCTGAATAAATTTCTATTATTATGCATGAAGATCAATATTAATAAAATCATATACATACATTTCTAAAACTTCTTTTTCTAGACAATCGTTTCGAAATATTTTAAGTCTTTCACATATTGACTCACAAAATTTCTTGTACAATTCACAATCTATTCGAGAAAAACCTCATCGAATTAATTGTTTAAAATTAGTTTTGTTAAACAATATTCTTGAAATAATCGTACAAAAACTAATCATCAAAAGTGAGGTCAAACCAATGAAGTCAACTATAATAATTGGCCCATCTTACTGAAAGAATAAAATCTTTTTCTACAAATTGTTTATTTGAAGTGAAGAATATTTGAGAAATGAATAAATATGAGACTTTGTTTGTAAATAAAGAAGTTAAACTGACGGACGAGAAGAAGAAGAAAGAATTTTTTATGTTAAAATTCTCGTAAATAATATTTCGTTTTAATTGAAATATGTGAAAAGAAAATGAAGTTGAAATAAATGTTTTTTGTTGAAATGAAAATGAAATATTGATTGATTGAATTTATTGTAAATTGTTGTTTTATTTTTGCCACTCTTTTCTGGCTGTTTTTTCTTGTCTTTCTAATATTTAATAATAATAAAAAAAACACGGTGTAATCACAATAAATCAAAAGAAATAACTAATATGAGTGGCTAGTTTTTCAAGTCTTCTTGTTTGATCATTTGGGTTTTTCTATGAAATAAATTCATTTGTTATCATTCAGCCAATTCCTAAATAGAAGAGAAAATAAAAGTTAAATTTAATTAAGGAGAATGAAAATGTATTAACCATAATGGCATTAACAATATCATTGTTGCATTTTCTTAAAGCTTTAATAGCTTTTGAACGTGTTGTTTTCGATTGAGACATAACTAATTGAATATCATTTTCTTCAATACCTTGTGAATCAACCTTTTTTTTAAAAAGATGAAAATAAAGTTAGATTAAAATAAGAAGATAGAAAACCTGTTCATCTTCATCATCTTCTTCTTGAATAGTTTCTGTTTTATTATTAGATTGAATATTAGAAGTTTTGTCTGTTTGTGATTTGTCATTATTATTTTGATTTGATGTTTGATCATTAGAATTGGCATTAGCTCCTGCTTGATTTTGTCCAAGAGTTTTAAATTGATTAGCAGCAGCAATTTGTGCTCTTTGAGAAAGATCTTCAATTTTGGCTTCACCAAAAACAATATAAGTATCTGATGCTGGACTTTTATAAACATCAGGTTTTTGTATAACAAATAAAATATTTTTTGATTTACGAATTGTTACACGAAGAATTCCTGGAATTGGACGTAAACCAAGTTTAGCCATAGCTTTACGAGCTTTCTTTTCTGATCGAGTTTGTTTTTGTTTTGATTGTAATTCTTCATCAATTCCAGCTGCTTCAGCTAATGGATGAGATTGTTTTGCTTCATCATCTTTTTCACCTTCATTTCCAGATTCTTCAGATGAAGATTCATCGGAATCTAAGATTTTATTTCAAATAAATTTTTAAAAATTTAATTTTAAAATAAAAATAAAAGTTCTTACCATCTTTAACATCTTTAATTTGAACTGATGATTGTTCTTGTTTAAGATCAGTTGATGATGCTTCAACAGATTCTGTTGCAAGGATTGGCATTCTTAATTTATTCTAAATGTTTTTTCTTTTTGGAAAATATTGAATATCTATAATAATAAATTCTTATTTAAATAAACACACACACACACACAAATATATTTGACGAACATAAAGACAAATAGAAAGATTTTTTTAGGAAAATTTTTTCTTTGAAAAAAAAAGAAAAAATTTTCTTTTTGAAAAAAGAAAGCGAAGAAAAAAACGGAAAAAGAAGAATTATTTTACAAGACCAACAAAACAAAGATGTAGAAACAAAACAAAAAACAAAACAATTATTTGAGATAAATTAAATGAGAATGTAAAATTATTTCAATTTATTTTATTGTAATTGTAATTGTGATTGTGATAGTTTTTGCATTCTTAATGCAACTAGCGCAGCCCTAATACGTCCTTCTGGAATTTGATCCCAACATTGTCCCATTGTTTCTGATATTGTATTAATATTTTTATTTTTACTCTCTTTCCAAGATGAACGTATTAATGGACGATTTAATGGACTTGGTAAATTTATAATTTGTAACATATCATTTATTGATGGACTACAACTCAAATGACGTTCACGTAATTGATTATCAAACGGCATTTCATACATTTCATTCGAATCTAATCGGTGTTTTATTTCTATTAAAAAATAAATAAAAAACAAAATATGTAAATCTTTACCTTCAGTTGGATATCTCGATAAAATTTCCCATAAAATAATTCCAAGAGCATAAACATCACATTGAAGTAAAGCAGTTGGATCTGAACCAATTGTTCCTGCTAAGATTTCTGGTGACATATATCGAGGAGTTCCAATCTATTTTATTTTTAAATAAAATTTTTCTAGAGAATTCAAAAAAGTCTTACTTGTTGTTGTTCATTTGGAAAATTTTGAGTTTGATCAAGTTTAATTGACATTGCAAAATCACAAATAACTAATTTTTCATTATTTATATAAAGAATATTGTCAGTTTTTAAATCTCTATGTGCAATTGGTGGTCGACAAGTATATGGATCATTATTTCGATATCGAAAATCTTGATGAAGATATTCAACACCTGATGAAATTTGTTGACATATTAATATTAATTCTTTTTCATCGTTTAACAAACGTAAATGAAGAACATCACGTAATGAACCATTAAAACTAAATTCTGTTATTAAATAATATTTATTTCCATCTGTTAAACTTCCATAATATCTATTCAAAGAAAGAAACAAATCAATTTTTACCATATTTCAATTTTAAAATACTAAAATAAGATTATTTCTATACTTCTGCAAAGAAAACCGTTTGGGAAAACATATTATTCCATTCGATAGTTCTTACAATTCTCTATCAAAGTCTTTGTTTTCATCATATCTCATTTCTGTTCAATGGAAAATCAATTGAATAAAATGAAGACACGTTAAAAATGAGATTTGAAATGAATTTTCTATTTTTTGACAGATCATTATCTAATGAATAACTTTTTGAACGAGTAGATATTCTTTACAATTTTTGATCTTTTACAAATGATATTGTCATTATATTTATAATAAAATTTCAAGATAACGTAGATGTCTTTCATTGATAATTGTAAAGGATATCTAGATTTTTATTTGTTTCCAATGAAATTGTCATTCTTCTATAAAATTTATCTTTTCCATATCTAACGAAATATTTTGTTTAGTCTTTCAAATTCTCTATGATCAAGTTCAATAGATTTTAAAATTGTAGACAATTTCAAGTGTTAAGACAATATCTGATTACTTTTAAAAAAAGTGTTTATCTCATAAAAGATTCATTAAAAATATCTAGTGGCTAATTTTTGTTTTTTCCTTATTTGTAACAAAAAAATGTGAAAATGAAATTGAGACTTACTTGAGAATATTCGAATGTTGAATGGATGGTGATAAATAAATACTTTTTTCATTTAAAAATAATTTATTCGCTTCATAAGTTCCATTTGAATCAGTTAACATTTTAATGGCAACTTCATCATTTTTATAAAAACCTTTATGAATTAAAGAAAATCTTCCACGTTTTATTATATTTCCAATTTGTAAATCTTTTGAAGATATATCTTGCTCAATTAATGGTGTTGTTACAGAGTCAGGGTCAGGGAATGGTTTTTCTGGTAATTTCGATTTTGGAAAAAATCCCCGAATTTTTTTCCATCCACGTTTTAATGTTTTTCGATAAATAAAACAAAGAATTATTAGAATTATTATAATAAATCCAATAATTGAACATAATAATATCACATATTCCCATTTACATAACAATTTTTCACATTTTCCATCTATTCAATTTAACAAAACATGAAAAATTATTTGATATTTTATTAAAATTTTACCTATGATTATATTTGTCGGTGATTCAGATTGTGAACTATTTGTTCTTAAAAATGAAATAGAAATAGAGATTGAAATAATATGTTTAACTTACATAGTAAAATTGAGATTACAAAATTGTTGATCACAACAACAATGTAAATAAGAATCATTTTTTCTTGTAGATTTCGTTAAACAATGTGTTTGATTTTTACATCTTTTATTAATTTCTTGATCATACATACAATCCATATTTCCAATATAAATCTCATCATTAACTATTTTTATTAATGTTGAACAATAAACTCCACCACGAATATTTGATAAAGAATTTTTATGACATTCTTTTGTTTCATATACACATGTTGAATTATAAATGCAATTTGCTGGTGATGCTGTTTTACATAATAAACTATTCACAACATTTACTAAATTTTAGAAAATAAACAAAATTTTCTTTTTCGAGAAAAAAATTCATTTTCATACCGAATAAGATTGAAAAAGAAATGAGATAAATCATAATTTGAAATTGAAAGAAAAAAAGGAAAAAGCCAAACTATATAAAATGGTCACGGACGAATAAATCAAAAGTCAGTCATTGTTAACCTTGCTCCACTAAATAATCAAATGACTCGAACAACCTCTTTTTCTATTCTATTTATTACCAACCATACTACTTTAAGCATTTCCTCCAAATACCTTTAACAAAACATTTTATTCTCACTTTTTAGTTTTATTTCATTTCATTTCAAATATTATTTCTTTACTTTTATACGAATTATTTATTAAATTATTTTATCTTTAATCATTTTAACAACGACATCTATATTATAATAACTCAATGTCGCTTTGATCTTTTCTTTCGATAATTATTTATTTCCGATGAGATAAAACAATACACTCGAGACAAGAAATTCATCATTTTTATCAAACGTCATTTTTATTCAATTTAGAAAAAAAGACTCTCAGATAAACTTTTAAGATTAAATATTATTTATTAAGTATGAAAATAGATTTAAACAAGATCTGTTATTTTAACATTGACTATCGTATAAGTGAAATTTGCCAATGAAGTGTAACATAGTTGGATAGATGATTGTTTGTAATATTGATATTCATATGAGTGAATATTATTCGTAATCTGTTCTATTAGATATTCGTAATATGGAATTTGTAGAATTAATAGAAAAATTTAACTGTCATCGATGAAAAGTGGAAATAAAAGAAAATATTGTTCTTTTATTCTCTTATTTTCTCAATACTAATTCTAAGAACATCTCTCGATATAATTAAACTCATTATTGATCTTTCTAATGGAGATCATTTCGAAGTATGAAGAGTTTTTCTTAATAGTTTTTCGATCGATATTTGATAATGTGTGTTGGAAAAGAAAATAAATTTGTTAAATAATAATTAATAATATTTATTAACATGTTAACAAATTTCTAATGAACAAAAAACAACGACGAAAGAAAGAGAGAAAGAAATGTTGAATATGTATGTTAACAATATCTAAACAAATGAATTTAATATTGTTATTGTGGTGGTTGTTGTTGTTGTTGTTGAAGTTTTTGTCTATCATTTTCAATTTGTAAAACTTTTTTTGTTAAACTTGTTAAACAATTTGAATTTGGATCATCGGAAAGTGTTCGTTTTATTGAATTATTTGTTGTTGATTGACCAAATAAAAGATTTGTTTGATTTGTATTAATAATAATATTTTCATTTTTTGAATCTAAATTATTTAATTTTGATATTGTTGATATTGTTGTTAAAAATTTTCCATCTTCTGTTCGAGTTCGAGTTGTCCGAACTGTATTATTAGCACCTAAATTAATAAGATTTAGATTTAAAAAGAGAATAAATCTTTAATAAATAACAAACCTGCTTGAATTGATGATGACAAAACATTTGGTGAAGCATTTTGATTCGAATTATTTGAATTTAATTTGATTTGTTGATTTGTTGAAGAAAATGAATTTGTTTTAATAAGATTTGATGAATAATCGACATTAATATTAATTCCAATATTAATTGAAATATGTTCATTTTGATTTTCATTCCGTTTTCTTCTTTGTGGAAGGTCAATTAATTGATTTGTTGAAAAAAAACAATCCAAATTTGGAATTTTAAGAAATATTTCTTCATAAAAACTTGTTATATCACCAATTAAATTTCCATCTATAATATGAATTGTTCCAGCTGGTTTTGATGGTGTTAAACATGGATTTTTATCTAATAGTTTTTGTTGATAATTTGTTTGATCAGAATTAATTTGTCGAATAAAAACACTTCTTAATGCATTTTTGTTTGAATTTGGCATTGATATATAAGCTTGAATTAATTTTGTCCAAGTTAATTGTTGATTTGAAATTCGATTTGAATTAGCTGTATAATAAATACATGATAAAAGTATTTGATCTAAATCTCTTGATTGAAATAATAATTTTGTATAATTTTCAAATAAAAATAAAAATAAATTCCAAATATATTTTTCAATATTATTTGATTCTCTTTGATATAAACGAATACATAATGATTCAATACGTGATAAAACTAATTCATATAATTTATGATAAAACTTTGTATATGGACTCGTTTTTTGATTAGTCACATTAATACTATTTTCAACAATTGGATCAGATCGACTTCGAATTATTGATAAACAATTCTAAAGATTTTAATTAACAATTAATAGAACATTTTTTTTCTTTTAGATTATTTACAAATTTATTAAACTGAAATATTTTTTCTTTCATTAATCCAAATAGTATCTTTCGTTTCCTATTGTCCAAACAGAGAACAATTTGAAAAAACGCATTTTTTGATGTTTTTTTGAAATTTCCTAGATGTGACAACGATAAAAGCTTTAGCCTTTTATTGTTAAAACACATTGTTATTAGACGTTAGAATAGAAAAGCGCTTTAACAATAAAAAGCGGAAGGTTTTTTTTCTCGTTTTCATATGTAGATAGTTGGAAAGAATACTGCTAAACATGTTTTACTACGTATTAATAGATGCGACATATCCTATACTCACTCACACTGTTTTCGTGTTTGTTTTATTCTTAAAATAAAGAAAAAACTTACATTTGATTGTTGATTATCTGAATTTGAATTTGAAAATAAATTTCTTTTAACATTATTATGATCTGGTGATTGAAAATACATTGAAGTTAAATTAGTTGGTGTTTGATGTGTTGGTGTTGTTGAATGATTATTTAATTTAATTTGTAAATTTTGAATTTGTTGATAAGTTAAAAAACCTTTTGTTTCAATATCATTCCATAATGATGAGTCAATTGAAAAAACCATTGATGATAACATTGTTTCTTCAATTGATGATAAATATTTGACAAATGATCGACATTGATATAATTGTTTACATGTTTGTAAATAGATTTGAATTATTTTATAAAATGAATAACTATGTAATGAATAAATATTTAATATCCAATTTAAATTATGACTTTGATCACAATGGGCATTTAATACTAATAATAAACATATACCAAGAAGAGATTTTAAAAATTCATTTTTTTGCATTAAATCACTAAAGAAAAGATTTAACAAATGAAATGAAATTTAGTTCTTATTAATAAAAATCAAATAAAATCTTACTGAGATTGTTGTTGAATTTCTTGATGATTTAATTTTGATGAATTACAACGTTTTTTTTTGATGAATTAAAATATTTTCTAAGCTATTATAAAATAATTTTAATGATAAATCAAAACGAGATTTACATGAATCAGATGGATTCATTTGATTATTATTATTTTGTCGTATATTATAGAAATCATTTGAATCATACGATTCATAAAAGATTTTTTCCCAATCATTTAAACGTTGAACAAGCCTATCTAAATATTCAAATAAAATTTAATAAAAACAATCTATGGAAAATAATGACGATGGAGTTTGTTAAAAATAAGATTAAAAAGGAAAAAGATAAAATTTGCTAACCTAATAAAAGTTGATCTCCAATAAGTGAAATAATATTTTGATTTGGATTTGTTTTAATAATTTGTTGTTGTACAATTGAATATAAAAGTTGAATTGCTTGATTAGCTTGAGAAATGGGTGTTAATGTTTGATTGATTTGTTGATTAGAATTTGATATAAAATGTTGATTTGCAGTTAATGGAGTTTTATTTATTTGAGATTTGCAATTTCGATTTTCATTTAATGAATTTATACAATCATTAAATTGATTTTTATTTTCTAAAAATATTCTTTCATCAATAATACAATTTGTTAAAACAATTTCATCATATTTTTTATTTATTTCATTAATTTGTTTTAAATAAAAATCATCTGTTGATAAATCATTTATATTGTAATTTTCATTTAATAAATAAATAAAATCATTTTTTAAATGTTGTTCATAGATTGTACGAGTTGTTTCACATGAACATTGATATTTTGGACATAATTTATCAATTATTGTTTCTTCACAAATATTTAATTCATTTGAAAATTCACCTAAAATTAATAATTTTCACATTACTCATTTCTCTTTCTCTTAAATTCTTTTTTTAATAAATACCTTTAATAAAATGATTAAGTTTAAATTGAATAATTGATTGATAAATAAGTTCAAATGACGCAATTAGTAAATTAAATGAAGCAATAAGATCATTAATTGTTGATGGATAAATTGTTTTTGAATATGCATAAATTGTCCAAATAAATGAATAAAAATGATAAATATTTAATTTTTTTTGTTTAGTTTTGTGATTTAATTTAATTTGTAATTGATAATCATATGTTAAATATTTATTTATATTTCCACCAAATAAATAAACAAATATTTCCGAATATTTTTTAAATATTATTGATGAAATAGTAAATGCATGTTCAACTTGATCAATTTTATTTCGAATATTAAGAGGTAAATTAGCCATATCTTGCCATTTATGTAATTTATCAAAAAATATCATTAAATCAAAATTATTTGAACTTTTTAATAAACGTTTTATTGATATTGGATTATTATCACATGAAGTTAAATAACGATTTCGTCGACATGAAACATATAATGAAACAGCTAACCAATGAATTTGATCACCTTCTAATAAATAATGTTTACGGATATGTTCATACGAACGCCATGCATCAACTTTCGTTTCATTATCCAAATTTAAATCAAGACATAAATTATTATAATTTCTTTCGATTGATTCACTCATATTTTCTTCTTCTTTTCTAAAAGAAATTTTATTTTAATATTAAAAGTTAAAAATAAAGAATTTCTTACTTTATTGATGATATTGACGATGTGATTTGATTCATATTCATATTCATATTGATCTAACATATGTTTTCCATTTTTTTCTTGTTTCTCTTTCGTTTTTTTTTCTTCTCTAAAATATATTCTAAACGACGAATTAAATATTAGTTCATTGACCTAAAGGTCATCGACAAACAACAATATCCTATTCAACCAATTGTTTTCATTTATTTCTATTTAACACATTTTTATCTTTCACACCCATTAACATAGATTAACACATCTTCTTCGTTTTTTTCTATATTAAATATATCACCATTTCTCTTTCCTATATCTTATCCCAAATAAATCATCCGTTCAACTCGCTTTCAACAAAGTTATTAATCAATAGATTTAGATTAGACTATCATAATCCTTAACATATGTTCAATTATATATAGAAATTTATTCTTATTTTAGATAGATTAAATTCTTTTTATTTAATTTAATCTTAATTCAAATAAAATAAATAAAGATTTAAGATATTTGATTATTAATAGAATATTTCTAAAATAATATATACAATTTGATTGTTTATTAGACTCAAAACAGAAATATCTAATCTAATTATTAAATAAAATCATATTGAATAAGACAAGACAAGAATGTTTTATTTTAATAAAAAAAACATATAAATTCTATTGGATAAAATCAATCAGTGTTAATTCAATTTATTATTTATTGAAAATAAATATTTTATTTCATTTGAGCTTATATTAAACTTATTTTTCTAATTTAATTATTTTATTAGAAAATCAAAATATATATTTATGGATATCGTTCACTAGTGACATCATTCGCGAATATTTACGAATTCTCTTTTCTTCTATTTCTAACATTGTTTTTCGATACAAAAAGAATAAATGTAATTTATTTCTTAGTTGAATTTGTTAATTGAACGATTAATAATGATATCTATTTTCTTTGAGTGATCATTATTTATTAAGAAGAATGGAAAAGAGTACTTGACATTATATAATATCTCACTCTCTCACACTCACACTTACATTCAATATTCGTTTAGAATTAAGAGAAGAAAAAAAATGAATGTCATTTGATAAAAATGTTTGTTGTTGATGTTAACAGTGGCGGATTTAGGGGGGGGGGGCGATGGGGGCGATCGCCCCCCCCTTCCGAATTTTTTGTTGATTTTTTACAGCAAAAATGAACGAAAAAATAGGTTCACACTACATTGGTTGGACTCAAAAAATAGCTTTTAACCAAAATCGCCCCCCCCCAAGTATCGCCCCTCCATACTCAAAAAAAAATCCCCCACCCCCTCCCCGGGTATCGCCCCTCCATGCTCAAAAAAAAAAATCCCCCACCCCCTCTCCAGATATCGCCCCGCCATGCTCAAAAAAAAAAAATTCCCCCACCCCTTCAGGTATCGCCTCTCCATACTAAAAAAAAAAAAAATTTCGCCCCCCCTTCCAAAATCCTAGATCCGCCACTGGATGTTAAAATGATTAAATAATAATAAAAAATAAATAGAATTTTAATTTAAAAATGTGTTCATTTATTTGATGTTGTTTTGTTGTTACTGTTGTTAATGATGATGAATTACTATCGTTTAATTGAATTCAATTTCGTGTGTATGTGTTGTTCTCTTAATATGTCACCTACTCACATCATCATTTGATTTTATTTTAATTCTAAATTGATACGATATAATATTATTTAAAATAAAATTCGTTATTTTTCTTTTTATTCAAAATAGTTAATAATTGTATTAGGTAAAATTAATTTTGTGATTAATAATTATGAATAAAATAAACAAGTTAAATTAAATTAATTTTTTAAAACTCACTTGTAAGGAAACTCAACCAGCTTCTGAAAGAAACGACTACTGAGGGGTAATACCGCTAAATTTTTGTAAAATTTTTCTGCGTTACATGTCTATTTTTGAATGCGTTTTTTTGTGGTGATCTTAAATATGATGTTTACTTTTTTACCAAGGCAATTCAGAATGATCAAAAAAGCCAGGTATGACCTTTTCTTGAGAGGGGGTGTGGGTGTGGGCGGCTCTGGATGAGGTATAATATTCACACCCACACTCTGTGGTAAATTAGAGATAGATAGCATTTAAATTTTTCAGACGTATTTTACATCTATTCGGTAATTCACAAGCTACTGATACCGCTAATATTCTACAGGCTTTTTTGGAAGCACCATATGATAGTGACGATACCATGGAAAAGATTGGTCCACGCGATTACGAAGTGGACGAAGACTTGACTGACCTTTTAGACGAGGTCGATGAGAACATGCACAGTAGTAAGGCAATTATTCGTAAATCACCTTTTAATATTGAGGCTATTCGTCACTTTCAACAATTCATAGAGTTACTAGATTCGAAAAGGAAATATGAAAATGTAACAAATCTTCCTTTTTGTCATCGTATTATTTACGTTTTTTATAAATGGTTTGCTTATTTACCCTTATGGACATTTTTACTTACCGAATTTGAAAATCGATATGCGACGAATCAAAAACTTACTGACCTTCGAAAAGGCTCGATTCTTGAAAGAAAAACAAACCCAGCGACCAGCAGAGGTGATCATAGCGCTTTATCGAAGTGTTCAAGCGCAACTAAAAGCAAACAAATTTGAAGTTAATCAAATGGTAAAAAAACAGAGAATGAAAGCCTAAAGATACCAATGTAGAGGAGTCTTGGGGTAAGAAGAGAACCCAAAAGAAACAACGAAATGTATACTTCATTCGAATTGATAAGTATGAGAAGAAGCATCTGCTCCTCGACGAAAATCAATCCGTCCTAAACCAAAATCAAAACCGATCGAACCTGAGTCGCAATTTGATGACCGGATTCATTAACTGGAATATTGCTTCCATGAAATCTCTGGAATATCACGGAACCGACCGTTTCCGTGCTGGACTATTCAACCTGGATTTGACTGATATGGCGACTTCCCTCGATTTCAAAATGAAGAAAGGGTGACGTCTGATTCGAATAAACAAAGAGGTATTTTATTTGTCTTTTTATTTCTAGATTTGTTTTTTGAAAGTAAAATTTTTTTAGATTTATACCTACTCAATTATTTTTCGATTTTTGTTAAAAGTAAGTTTTGTCTTCTTCTTATAACAATATCAGAACTTGGACTGCAAGGTCTTTCGCTAGAGAAAATTTCGAAATAATTGAGACGTGGTATACGCATGTAGATAAAAAATGACAAGAGTCTTCTTTTTAATATATAAAAAACGTCTAGTTTTATATTATACTTTTAGAATAAAATATGTGCAGATTAAACAAAAAAAATCAGTAAGTAATTTTTTAGCTAGATGATAACGCACTTGAATATAGTCAGTATTTTTGCTTCTTTCGTAACGTTTTTTCTTATATATAATTTATCTTCTTGCATATCCGTATATATTCATATTTGCTTTTTGTAACTCTTTTGCTCTATTAGATTTTTATTTTTTTCTCTCATTCAAGAAAGTTTATGTTCATTTCTGAATTTTAGGAAATGATGGAAGATACAATAAATGAAGTAAAAATAATTTTAGAATTATATTTGCATGTATTTTTCTTTAATGTGCATGTTACACATTTTAGTTTTTAATGATATAGATTTTTTTCCTTATGAACTTATAAATATTTTGTTATTTTAGGGCGACGATGCCACCCCCACCTTCCTGAAAGTAAGTGATTTCGTAATGTTGAAAAGAGTAATCAAGTTTCCTTTAGATTGTGGTCCAACATTTAGAAGGAATTTACAGGGAACAAAGTAAAGCAATCACGTCAATGATTGAAACAATGAAGGATATGATTACAAAAGTAAATACAACAACGGAAATCTTCAATAAGCAAAAGTCCACGGTTACATCACCCCAAATAGTCGTGACTATTGTTCACCCTACTTCTGGTGGTGCTGGCATTAATCGTGCCCGTGGTCATGCACTCTCAATATACAGATATATATCGCATGCATAAAGACAATAAATATGTAAGTATTTTGCAAATTTAATACACATTATTTCTTGAGTGTGAGTGTGAGTTTGGGTGTGGGTGGGTAAATGTGGGTGTGAAAAGAAGAAGGAATTAACAACCAGACCCATACCCACACCCACCCTAAATCTTGATCGTGGTACTGGTGTACGTCTTGGGCGTGTTGCTGGTGTAACACTCAGCCGTGCTCCTGGTGTTGGTTTGGGTCGCAATATTGGTGTTCGAAGAATTATAACTCGATACCGAATTCAACGTTAAATATAAATTTCTGTATAAACTAATTTTTTTTGTATTTATTCCTGTAATTATTTCATTTATTTCTGTAATTATAATTAACAAGTTCAAGTAGATCAATTGAGTTATAAATCTATCGAATAATTTTAATAGCGATAAATATGTAAAACAAAATCGATATCTTGTCAAAAAAATCTATCAGATATTTCCATATTCATATCATCACCAAATATTTTTATTTCGATTAGTTTTCTTTAACTTTCTCAGCATATTATGTACATTGAACTCCAATTTGATTGTTGAAGAGTTAGGGTAAAAGATAAAGATCATAGAAACGAAACATTTCTTATCTTAATAGAAAAAGAGAAAAACATTAATGGATAGTATTGATGCCAAGAGGATATATAACACTGTTCATCTCCATATCAACAAATAGATTAGAAAAGATCTACTCGATTAAAATCATAACTACTCATTTATGACAACGTACATCTTAGTTACAAAACTCGACGTTGTACACATATGATTCAAATAGAGATTTACTTTTATTTTAAATCGATCCTTTTTCTTTTTCTTGTTTATTTAATTAATCAACTAAACCAATATAATTTAAATAAACTAAATAAAGATTGAAGGAATTTGATTATTTATAGAATATTTCTAAAATAATATATACGATTCGTTTGTTTATTAGAATATCAAAAAAATATCTAATTACTAAATGGATTATCAAATCATATTGAACAAGATAAGAATATTTAAATAAAAAAAACACATAAATTCTGTTGGATAAAATTAATCAGTGTTAATTCAATTTATTATTAATTGAAAATAAACATTTTATTTCATTTGACTTTATATTAAACTTATTTTTCCTATTTAATTATTTTCTTAATGAAATTATTATATATTTACAAATATCGTTAACTAGTAACGATGTCATTCCGATATTTAGTTATAATAGAATAGTTTGAATTTTTGAATAAAACTTGTTAAAAGAACAATTAATAATAATATAAATGAATTAAATTTGAATAGTTCTATCTATTTTCTTTGACTGATCAATATTTATTAAGAAGAATTGAAAAGAATATTTGTCACTATATAATATCTCACACTCACTCACTCACTCACACTCTCACTTACATTTATGATTAAGAGAAGAACAAAAAACGAAAGAAAGAAAGAAAACATTCATGTCATTTAAGAAAAATCACAATAAAAATGTTTGTTGTTGATGATGTTAAAATGATTGAATGAATAGTAATAATAAAAAGTAAATAAAATTGAATAAAATAGAATTTTAAAATTAAAAATGTGTTCGTTTATTCGATGTAACAATTAAACCATTTGATGATAATTGATGATGTTGTTGTTTTGTTGTTACTGTTGTTAATGATGATGAATCACTATCATTTAATTGCATTTCTTTAACAATAATTGAATTCGATTTGGTATGAGATTCATCAGAATAATCAGATGAGATTTTATTAAATTTATTTAATTTAAATGAATTGATTTTATTTAAATAATCATCAGTTTCATTTTCATGTTCATTATCATTCTCATTTTCATTCTCATTTTCATTTTCATTTAAATATTGTTTTATTTTTTTCGAATTATTATTTTTTGTTTTAAATTGATCTGTTTTTATTTGATCCCATTTTCCAATATCATGAAATCTATCACCAATTCTATTATAATATGATGTTAAACTATCATATGTACTTGAACGATCTTTTCTACAACATAATCGACATAAATCACTACACTTTGGTAATAATAATAAATATGTTAATGGAGATACAGAAGAATTCGACCAAGCAAGTA
Organism: Adineta steineri; assembly: GCA_905250115.1. Taxonomy (NCBI): domain Eukaryota; kingdom Metazoa; phylum Rotifera; class Eurotatoria; order Adinetida; family Adinetidae; genus Adineta; species Adineta steineri. The sequence continues at coordinate 21,432 of CAJNOI010000180.1, forward strand.
ACATTAAATACCTACAATAGATTTTATTTGTTTAATAAGAGAAAGAGAAAGAGAAAGAGAAAGAGAAAGAGAAAGAGAAAGAGAAAGAGAAAGAGAAAGAGAAAGAGAAAGAGAAAGATAATTACCTAAGTATTTGTTTGTGAAGTTCAAATTTAATATTAAATAATGTAAGAATAAATAATGGAAACCAAAAAATAATAAAAATAATAATAAGTAAAATATTAAGTTTAAGTCTTTGTTCAATTTGTTGCATAAGAATATCTCTTGATGCAATTGATTGTCCATGAGATTGTCCAAGTATAGCTAAGGATAATAATGGTTGATTATTTCGACGTTTTAATGATACTTCACCTAAGATTTTATGAATATATCTTAATGTTATTATTAAACTAAATACTATTATTATTATCCACATTAATGTTAACACATATCCACGAATATCTCGAATTAAAAAATTACAATATCGACTATCAGAATCATAATATGATTTAGATTCACTACCAATCATTGTTATACCTAAAACAATTAAAAAGAAATTTAATTCGATAGATTCAGATAATTATTGTATAAGAAATAAATCTATTCGATTTAATTGGTTACGAAAAAAAAAGAATTTTATGAGAATGCGTATTTAATTAATAATTTTATTTGAATAGAAAAGGTATGATTAAAAATCAGTTTATTGAGTACGAACGTGTCTATAGTGGCGTTAATGAAAAGAAAATTGAACGACATTCACATCGTTATCGTGTACTTCAAACATCATTGGTTTTCTTTTGTAAGTTACCTCTGTGATGTATATCTCATTATTAAATAAAATTTCTTTCATTCACTTTTTTCTTCGCAATTCTCTTGTTTTTCTATAAGTTAAAGAGTCACTTATATGAATCTGATCGTGACAAATATAATTTAATACTTGAACAATAACTATCGTCAGTGTCATTTATTAAATGAAATTCTATAACGTATTATTAATAATTCATCTCTTACACTTTTTATATGAAAACTTAATATTTATATGTGAAATAAATTTAGTAATAATGTCTTTCCTAACAATTTCTATATGATAGATTTCTTTCTAAAATGAATTTATTTTGTTACCTAAATGAAGTATAACAGATGAAAACCAAATAATAAGAATTCCAAAAGAGAGACAACCACATGAAATAGTTGATTTATTTGATTGTTTTAATTGATATTGATAATGATTATGTTGATGTTGATTAATAATTTGTGTATCTTTTTCTGGAGGAGTATCTTGATGAATAAGATCTTCAAATCTATATGCTTCACTAGCAACCATTGCAGCCATATTTAATAATTGAGCTGTTACACATGTTACTTGTATATTAGCTAAATAATTACATCGTATTGAATAATTTAAAAAACTTAATGAATATGGTAAACATAAGATTGATAATGTTAAACAAATAAGACAATGATGAAATAAAAAACATGATGATTTCATTCTATATGCAGCTATAATTAATAAATATAACATTGTTAATAAATTAACTAATATTCCACTAATTGTTATTCCATATAATATTAACATTTCAATTGATGAAACATTGAAAATTTTCGTATTAAATAAACTCATATTCAAATTTGAAGACATTTTTTCATATTGATTTTATTTTATTTTAACAAGAAATAATAATTGTTGAGATTTTGTTAAATTAAAAACAACTTCTTTTTTTCTTTTTTCAATAATATAAATCAATAAAAAATTCTTTTTCTTATATATCTAGACGAAAAAACTAGTTGTAACCACGTTCTTATTTGCATGTTGTCAAATGATATATATATATATATATATATATATATATATAATATAATATATATGGGAAGAGATTTTTTTTTCTTCTTCTTCTTCTTTTCTATCCAAGAATCGTTTTGTCGATTTGTTAAGAGTACCCATCGACGACATTCTACACAATATATTCTAACATACACACACACATCCTAACATCAATGACGAAAGAAAAAAATCTTCTATATGGGTCAAGACACACATAGATGTGTTACGAGGAAAAGAAATAAGGAAAAGAAAAAAAGAGGAAAGGATCTATTTCTTAGTTTGGCTTTTTTTTTCTTCTTCTATTCTCTTGTTATTCATCTATATCTCGCCAAATGTATTGCTAATCAAGTGTAAAAAAAAAACTAATGTCAGTTTTTCTCTTTTCTTTTTTATTCTTTTTCTATTCGTCGTCCTAATAGTTCTTTTTTCGAGTAAGAACTCTTTTCTAACTTCTATGATCAATAAAAGAAAAAAAAAAAAAAAAGATAAATACTATCATATAAGATGCTTTCATCTCTTCTATATACTTATTATATTCAACAAAACAAAACAAAACAAAATGAAACTTTTTTCTTTTACTATTTTTAGATAGGAAAATAACATTTGCTTTTTTGTTTTAATTTAATTTTATTAATTAATAACTAACTTTCTTTTCAAATAAAAACAAATATATTTGGAAAGAAATTGCTAAAAATATATACATATTGGAATATTTGACATTAATTCAATTGAAATTGATCGATTCACAGAATTAACAACGAAAATAGACATTTATTGACAGAAAAATAAAATTAAAGATAATTACTTTATTTATTTACTTTTTATCCTTCAACAAACTTTAAAACAAATTTTCTTTTCTCTTTCAATCAATCTCTCTCATAAAATCTATTAAAAAAGAAAAGAAAAGATTTCTCAATTATGAAATTTTAATCATTAGAACAACAAGATTTTTTATAAAAGAAATTTTTTATATTAATTTATATATTTAACAATTATTTTATTTCTAATGACAAGTATCGATAAGGATATCTCTTTATCCAAAATTTTCTTCAAAGAACAATTAAATAGTTGAAATCGCCATTAAATTCTGAGGAGAATAAGATTATTTTTATTATCGAAAGACGACTTTCACTTTTTACGGTACATTGAATATCTGTATAGAATCTCAGAACCATCTTAGATGCACAATTTATGCTAATTCCAAATATTAGATTAAAATTTAACAAAGAACAGAATTTTGTTAGAGAAAAATCTTAATTACTGTAGGATGTCGGGAGAGGATCTGTTTTTAGTTACCGCGCTTAAGCCAGTGCATAACGCCACTAAAATATGTGAAAATACATTCAGTAATATGCGAAATTGTTTTCCCAATTCGAAACACTAAAAAATAAAAGTTGCTTGAAGTTCGATGCTCAAAAAATCTATACAAGAGTCAGGTTTTAGATCGCTAACTTCTTATAGAGGGGCAAATATAGATCGATGCAATTTTTCGTATTCGTTCTAAGTATAGCCTCAAAAATATGGAAAATAATGAGATGAGATCAGGTTTTCTCATAAGTTAAGATGTCTAAAGACCTGAAATAAATGCTCTCTTTTCGAAGGAATGTAATTTCGATTCAATTTAGTTAATATAACTGTATCTGGTACCAACACTATTCTTTGGAATATATTTAACTATTAAAATCCTCGTGATGACTCTTGTAGTACACAAGCTGAAAATGGCTATCATAGTTGTTACCTGTGATGTGATAGTCAGTCAGAATGGGATCCCGAAGAGATTTAGCTCCGTTCTAATTAATTCATGATAATATAAGATAGTCAGTTATACTATTATATTGTTTCATCCATTTCAAACTAAAGCTCAGTTACAATACATAGTTGAAAATAAACTGCTGAAATTAGAATTCTCATTGCACAATTCATGTTTCATGAAAGTATATGCCAAGAAAAAGAGTATAGTAGCAAACAATAATATGCAAACTAAAAATGATACAAGCATGAAAGTGAATACACAAAGCGTTGATGTATCAACTCAAACTGATTCACAATTCGAATTATCAACAAAAAAACATTGGTATAGCCAATACAAATATCTTTTCTATTTTTACTGCTTTATCAACTACATCATCTACTATATATGTCAATAATCGCTCATAACAAATTGATAGAATTGTTTCAAGACCTAAAATAAGAAATACGAAGTAAAGAGAAGAAGTTAAACTATCTAAAAGATTGATCGATCGCCACTGAAACTCAACGACCATGATCTAACCTGTCATGTCTTGACAGGTTTAACTCGAGATTACTTAACGACATATTGATATTGATAGTACTTCGGTTAGACTTGAATCATCAAGCAATATGTACACTCTTCGGATTAGAAATAGAAACGCAAATCAGTAGAATTTTTGACAATGCTTCTTCTGCATTAATACAGTATTTTATATCAAAACATTTAAATTTTGAACATCTATAATACAAAAGCACACACAATCACTAACTCAACAATGACTGAAAAATGATGATCTGAAATTCGGATTATCCGATGGCTATAAAATACCAGCATTGGGTTCGTTTTTTCCCAATGGAAATAATTATAATACTAAGATGTCTCTATTCACGAAAAAGGATGAGCAATAGTACATAACTCATAAAACAAATAAAACACGATTAATTACTAAAGTGTACTGGATTATAGAATATGCAAACGGTCAAGTAAAACAATGATGTTTCTTTAACAATGTTGTGACTAATACGATGATAGAGAAGATAGGCAACTATTTTGAAATCGTGGGTGTTTTAATAAATTGCTATAGACCTGTATTTTGTTAAAGATACAAGTTAAGATAAACAAATTATAGAAAAGATCCTGCAATCCATTCTAAGACAGAATGAGCTCTAAAAGTCTAAGGGGATCAATTCTATTTTACACAGTAGCCAACAGTTCTCTAAACGTCAATATAACTTCAATTGTTGTTCAATATCTTAAAATTGTTAACTATTGCATTGCTGACAAAAAAGTCTAGGAAATACCATAAGAATTCAGTCAGTCATCTCAATATTTTTTTTATTTGAGCAATTTTCTTTATTTTTTAAGCTATATTCGGAATAAAAACGAAAAATTGCATCGATTCATATTCGCCCCTCTATAATAAGTTAGCGACTCAACGCTTGGATTTTTATAGGTTTTTTGAGTATTCAACTTGAAATAACTTTTATTTTAATGTGTTTCCAATTAGGAAAGCAATTTCGCACATTATTGAATGTATTTCAAATTCAACTATGCAGTTGTTTTTGAAGAAGATTTTGGGCAAAGAGATAGCCTTATTGATACTTGACATTTGATTATTTTTGTTAGATTTGTTTTTGTAATAATATAATGATTCGATTATGATAAATATAGATTTGTTTGAAAATGAAGAAGATCTACAAAAAACTTGTTGGTGATATTAGATTATAGTCATATATAATAAAATTAATGAAAGTGATTTGTTCTTGTAAAATGAATTTTATTTTTAAACGAATAAAATACTTTTTAGAAAATATTTCGAGTTAATTTTTATTTGAAAAGTATTTGAAAATGTTTAGTTATTATTTCTATTGATACGAGTTGTTCTAGTCTTATTAATATTTGTTTAACCTAATCGGATTTGTTATGAATAACCCGAAGTCATATAGTAGAATGTTTATTTCATATGAAAATAATAAATAGAAGAAAAACAAACCAATGATTATTTATTTTGGAGAAATTTATACAAAAATAAAGAGATTAATGTTTACATTATTTATGCTTCAACTATTTCTCAATTGAAATCTATAAAAATGGATTCATAATCGAATGAAACATTTACATGTTCATCTTGAAGATCTTATAAAAAATAGTTCAAGTCAATCAATTAATGTTAATCATCTATATTTAATAGTATTTCATTACGAAACAAATACGGATGTATGTTTTATTAAAGATAGAAAAAAGATGAATTAATAATTGAACTGATTTTAATTGAAAATCTCATCGAATTAAAATAAGAGAAAATAAATAAACAAAACCAACTATTTGTTGCTCATTCTACTCATAATAGAAAATTTTCTCATGTAGTTCCTAAACTTGATTATTTAAATAAAGAATTATTTATAAAAATATATTTCTTATGTCTATTATTGAATCGATTAAATAAAATATTCAGAATTTTTATATATCTATATAGAATCCAATGGCGTTGTTCATGACTAGGATTATCTTGAAAAAAAAATTTTTTTATCCATGAAAATAGCATATAGTTGATCAATATGATAAATGAAGAATGAGAATATTTATGCATGAAGTTTTTAATCATAATAGTTATCAGTTGAAATTATTGAAGATATATAATAAAAGTAAAGAAATTTTTTATTGAATATTATCGTTTTCAATATTTTAATATTATTTTCATGTTAATTTAAAACTAATTTATTTATTTGTTTTCTAGATCGAAATAAATGTAGATGAGAATTTAATTCTCAATAGAAAGATAAACAACATAAAAGAAATCCATCTGTTAAATATTGCATCGAAGAATTTTATTTTCATGTTGCTTTTATTGATTTTATTATTTAGCTAAATAAATCGAGAATTTTCATATATTATATTAACTTATTCGTTCTAATCAATCATTTTATATAATAGATAAATTTCTTCCTGAAAATATATTCATTATTAAAGTTAATAATGTTCTTATTGATCCTTGTTCGCCTGAAGTACTTTATAGAAATTTGTAAAATACTCTTACTAATAATATTTCTTTAAATGAAATAATAATATTATTAATTCTATTGATATTAATTATCATCATAATAAATTTCTTCTTTATCTTTTAAGAGATATTCATTTGTTTATTTGGAACAACAAATCATTATAATATCAATTGAGATTTACTTAATAATCATTGTGATAAATATATTTTAATATATTTAAAAAAACTTTTTCATTTTCATCAAATAAATAAAATAAAAAAATATTTCACAAAAATACAACTTAGATTAATGCGTCTTAATAGATTTATTAACTTTTCATCATAAAATATATTTTCTTTATTTAGATTCAAAAATTCTCAAGAGTAAATCCAAGTGAAAAGTAATACTCATTTAACAATTGAAATATTCAGCTAAACAAAGAAAATCCACAAATGAGTTCTTGTTGAAAATTGTACTAGTTGTTTCTATTAAGAAAAAGAAGAGATTTTTGTAGCTCGTAAAATAGGAGATTCGAAAAAACGAAGATTAGTCTAATCGAATGCAAATTAAAGAAGACATCGTTAAAAGATTGAGAAGTCTATTTATGTTGGTAGATTCGATAGAAAACTTAATTTATTGATTTACATAAAAATTTGAATTAATTGAACAAGTAATATATTATTTAATCAATAAGTTTTCTCTATAAATACACAGATAGATGTCTTTTGATTTATTTCGGAATCTTATTGAGTTGCATCGATTTAAAATAAAACTTTAGAATAAATTTGAGAGAAATCCTCTCCGTATTCTTACAATGAGAAAGTATTTTCTTTGAATGTATGACGTAACGAGAAAAAATCATTGAATATTGGGTAAAGAATAGGATCTATAATCGTGAAAAATCTTTTCAGCTGAATAGTTTTCTATGATTAATAATATAATATCTAAAGAAGCTTATGTATTAAATAAAAAGAATCTGATACTTATCATTGCAGACATTGATTAGTGTGTTAATGATTGTTCGTTCGTTCGTTGTATCTGTTAGATGATTGAATAAGATAAATATGGAATTATATTTTCTTCGATCCCTCAACATTTCTTCTTTCTCTATTAATGGACCCGTAAATTAATTATCGAAATACTTAATACATTTTCTATCTAGACAAGATCATTGTTTAGATTAACGTTCATGAAGAAATTCTAATTAAAAATATTGAAGATTAACTAAGAAAAAGAAAAAGAAAAAGAAAAAGAGAAAATGAAATTGTTTTTTGTTTTCTAATTATAAATCAAACTATTAGAATTGGTAAAAAATCGAATGTTTATTTTTTTTGTAAATGTAATGAAAGAATCTTTGTTTTTTTTATTTGAAATATTTTGTAGAAAAGAAAAGAAAAGCATTAGTTGCAATACATGAGAAAGAATAAATGTGTTTTTCTGTTAAATAATTGATTGATTGTCGAAATAAATGAGATTGTAGAAATCTTTTGACTTGATATTTGGTTTTTGTTTCGTTTGAAAATAAATTCTCCTAATTTTAATAAATAAAATCATTTTAATCATCGCGTGGAATAATTATCATTCTATACTGAAGTCATCGAAATATGTTTGGTCTAAAAAAACGATTTTTTTCTTTTTAAAAACAAGATTTATTTAATTACTTTATTTGTTCCATTTTTATTTTTAACTTTTTGAACTTCATAAGATTTTTTAGTTGAAGGTTTTTTATTATGAATTAATCTAAAATTAAAAGAGAAAAAGATATTTTGATTTTTAAATCAAATTTTCGTTACTTTGGTGAATTTGACGATGAAAATATTTTTGAGCAATTATATAAACATCCATAATCAAACTAAATAAAAAAGAAATTTTGGATTAAAAGAAAGAAAAGAGAGAGAAAGAATTGATTTAACTGGATTAATATTTGATTTAAATTTTCCTGTGACTTGTTCATTAGTTGTTCTTCCTCTAATAATTAACATAAAATGAAAAGCAGTTAAACCACCAATTGGAATTGTTAATAATATAATAAATATAATTAATATTATTGATATAATTGTATTTAAATTTGAAAGATTTTCATGATTTTTTAATAAATAATATATACAAAATGATATCACCACATACATATGAAATAATACACTTAATAAAAAACATATAAAATACCGATAATTTCGACGACCTAAATAAATTCATCACTTTTTTATTATGAATTGACAAGAAATACGTGGAAAAATGAAATTCTCCTTACCAACACAATTATTTAACCAAGGACAATGATGATCAAATGTCTAAAAATCATCAATGAATTTTATTAAAAAGACAGAAAAAGATAGAGAAAATCTTACATCAATACAAAAGTCACATACAGAACAATGAGAACATCTTGGTGGACGATAAAAGCCACATGTTTGACACCATTTCATTCGACATTGTGTTCCATGAATTTCAACTAAAAGAAAAAACAAAGGATTTATTTATTTATTTTTTTATTGAAAGAAAAGTTCACCTGTTTTATGAAATGTTGTTTCTGAATCATCATTTTCATCAGGTGGAGCTCTACTATATCTTCCAGGATCCGTAAATGTTGCTAAGAAAAAATTTTCAATAACAAATAATAGAATAAGACCTTGAATAAGTGGAATATATTTCCATAAATGATTTGTTATCCATGGACAAATAAATATAAAATAAATTGTTGATAACACAATTAATAAACTCCATGCAACAAAACAAGGAATACGACGTGAAATACCTCGAAGACATCGTCGACAACAATTATTTGACATTTTTTAGATAAACCAAACGATTACAATTTACTTTTATTGTAGAAACGACCACAAAATTTTTTTTCTTCAATAGACATTTCGAAATTCAATTCAACGATTATCCTCTATACAAATATATTATCATTCTCTTCTTTTTTTCAAATATTAGATGTCGCTATTTTATTTTATTTTCGTTTTTTTCATTTAAATTTCTTTTTAGAATAAATTCCTTTAATATTTCCAAAATAATTTCTTTTCTTTTTATTAATTCGAATTTAAAATAAACAAATCAATTCAACTATTATTATTCAATCAATCAATAACAATAGAAGGACAAGGAGAGAGTGAGAGATTGTTTTCGTCATAATTATTCTTCATTAATTCGATATCTTTTATCAAGATCAATATTAAAAGTAAGATTTTTTTATTTAAATATTCTTTAGAAAATTAATCTAATTAAAAAGCTAAATTGTTGATTTATCTATGTCGAAAAGAGTTTCTCTTCTTTTTATTATAATAATATTTATGTTAGTGTTAGATTATATATCTCTCATCACACCCATCCTCATTAATACAAATAAAATATTCTTACATAATATTATCAAATTTCCTAACATATTTAGATAGAAGTAATCCATCTACTTGAAACTAAATATTTTAATTTTTTTCTTTCCAAATTCAAATCATTTATTTGTTCAGTCTATTCCACAAGATAATTATTATTTTATAGAATTAGAAAAGAAAATCTAAGATTTTCACCAGAGATTATTCTTCTTATTTATTATTTTAAGAAGAAAAAAAAGAATTTTCGAATTATTTTGAATAATGAAATAGATTAGTTTAGATTGAATTATTTTTTAAAAATCATTTTGTCTCACAGGTTTTATTTCTAAATAAAATAATAATAAATGCGGAAATTTTATCCTAGAGTTGTGTGTAATGCACAAAGTGTATATGGAATAACTCGACCGAGATCTTGATAAGACGGAATTGTGTAGAAAATTTCATCCAAATCTGACCCTCCTTTCGAAAGTTATCCTGTATACGGGCGGACGGTCGAACCCACTGATCGATTGTAGAGTGTATTCACTTTTTGCGTACACAGAAATGGTGAGTAGATTAAAGAAATAGAATATTTTATAGTACGAAAACGTGTTGATATGTGTTTGAAATAAACCCCCAGTGGAGAATAGTAAAGGTATATTTACGTTCAATGTCTCAGTCAATGTAACAAAATTTATGTAGACGTTTTTTATTGTGTAATTGTAATTATATATATTGGTGAACACATTGAATATGTCATCACCTACATACCATAACATTAACATCTATACATTCTTCTTCATATTCACACTCACACTCACATATTAATCAACATTTCATTTGCTCAAATTTTGGAAAAACGTTTTTTTTCTCTTCTTATTTTGTATATGAAAACAATTTATTTTATTCGAATATTTTATGATGAAGTCATATTGAAATGATTTGTACTTTAAAAGATGCGAATAAAATAGTTGTTAATATTTGAAAATAAGAAAGAAAGTAAAGTTTATTTTAATTTGTAAAATGTGTCGTAAAATAACTAAATATTTGTATTTGAACTTTAAAGATTTCGTTTAATTGATTTAAATATGCGTTGAATAGATTTCTTCTCTTTATTTTATTTCAAATACTTAAAAACCTTTCAAATAATCCAAATCAATTTAATTTCTTTGTTTTGTTTTTCATTTAAAAGATTTCTTCTTTTTAAAACAATACTCTCTCATCTCATCTCATCTCATCTCATCTCATTTAATAACAACATTTCCAATAGATTAATAAAACAATAGTTTGATGAAATTCAAATTTCGTCTTGTTAACTTTAAAGAAATAAAGATGAAGATAAAGATAATCGATAATTTGATAATATTATTATTAAAATGTTAAATAAGTAATTTGAAATGTTTTGTAAGTTAGTTAATATATGTCTAGACATATGACATAAGAATAATTATTTGAAAATATTCTTTTTTACTTTAAAAGATTTCAATCAATCTAATTTACATTAAACATTACTATGGTTTTAACATAATATAATCTTTTTCTTTTTCTTTTTCTTTTTCTCTTCTTTCCTTTCGAATTTATTTCGTGTGAGATTTGGTTTTTTTTCTCAATTATTTTCTTAATTGTTTTATTAGATTTGAAATAAAAATCTCATGATTTCGAAATCTATTTAATAGATTTATTTTCAACATAATAAAAAACGAAATGATTTTGTTCAGTTTATCTTTTTTCAATAATTTAATTGTAAATAATAAAAGCATGAATAAGATTCAAATCTATGAATAATAAAAAATGGGGTGACGGGCAAACGTATAGGGCATATTCTATACTCTCGCAGTGTGTGTGTGTGTGTGTGAGTGATGTGCAAATAATAGGCAATGAATAAGAGAGTAACGTACAGAAAGAGAAAGACATAGAGAAAAAGCAAAAAAGAAGAGGGAGACTGAGAGACTAAGAGAGAGAGAGAGGGACAGAGGGAGAAACACGACAGTTAAGTAAGATCGATTGATCGACAGAAAAAAAATCCTTATTCACTAAAAGAGTTCAACCAACGAACACAAGTTGTTACTCTTGACAAAATCACATCCACCTGTTGCATCTTATAATATCGTGTAAGGGTAAGATTAGGAATTTTATTCTATAAGATCAACATTTATTATTTCACCTGAATAAATTTAACATTTTATTCAATACAAATCGACATTTACATTTTCTTTATTAAATATTATTTCTCTTTACTTCGTCTTTTATTTATTCGTAATAAATTAAATAAAATCTTTTCATAGCCTTGAGAGAATAAAATCAAACAAGAATTACTTATTTTATTCAATTTTCAAATCAATCGAATCTTTTAAAAAAGAAAATAAATAAAAAAAACGAAAATTTATTCAAATGTTTTCTTTTTCTTTAAATTGATTTTGATATGAATTAGAAAAACAAATATTTTCAAAACAAAATTCGTTTAAATAATAATTGTACTTTTTCGAAATTTACTTTTATTTAAGCATATATTCAAAAAATAGAAGTTCATTTTAACGATATTAATAGAATTTTCTTTTTCTTTTTTTATTAAGATTAATTTAAGAAGAATTTAGAGAAAATCAGGAAATTATTTTTTAAAAATTGTAAAAAACAGATGAGTAAATAGTTAATATTGTAAAAGATTCTTATTGTTAAAGGAAGAAAGAAAGAAAGAAAGAAAAAAGATATGTACAAGATGAGACGAGAAGAATGTGCGATGATAAAATCTGATTGGATGTTAAATATATGTTTATAAAGGGTAAAACAACTGATGTTGTTTCAACCACACAACCACACAACTATAGTAAAAGTAGAACGAGAGAGAGAGAAAGAGAAAAAGAAATAATGGTTGCTAACATTTACATTCGAATGAAGAAAAAGAGACGAGATGAAAAAAAAAAGAAGAAGAAAAAGCCACAAATTGTTTCTCTCATCGGTCGTTCTCTTTCTTTCCATATCGACATTATTTACCTAGTCCAGTTTTTTTCCTTCTCTTCTTCTCTTCTTCTTCTTCTTCTTCTTCTTGTTCGTTTCTCTTTCATTATTGACGAGGGCGAAGAACAACTACTGAGATATAAACTGGGGACAAGCACAAGCACGTTTGTTCTCATTACTTGTTCGCAATTTAGTAGTCAAACTATTGTCGACTAACGAATTCTTTCTTTTTTATTTTCTAATCAGGTATTCAATTCTCTTTCTTTCTTTCTCGAAAAGAAAAGAAAATCTAATTTGTTATTTCT
>CAJNOI010000180.1:34616-78271 GCA_905250115.1 Adineta steineri
TATGAATTAAGATAAATTGAAAAATAAATTTCTTTATTTGTAATAAAAATATTTATCATAGAATTCAATACAAAAAAAAAGAAAATAGACGAGTTGTTTTCATAAGAAATAGTTGAATAAATCAATTAAATTTTGTCTCGTCATTGATCAAATCTTAAAATTCAATCAAAATCTATGCGACAAAATTTCTTTAAAGTTTAAACAATTTAATATAAGAAATATAAATATAAATAAAAATCTTTTGAATGAGTTTTGTTAAATAAATTGTAGATGATCTTGAACGCGTCAAGACAAAATTACAAAATAAATAAAATCGTTCAAATAGATTAGATTTTAATAATGATCTAGTGTGAAATTATTCTTTTCTTTTTTTCTTTTCTTTTTTTCGTTAAATCGTCGTCGTTGAAGAAAAAATGTTTGATAATTTTGTATTTAAAAAAGAAAAGTTGTTCAAATGATCTTTATAGTATAAAGTTGATAATAACGATTGATTACGACAATACATATGTATGGGAGGCTGAACTATAGACTCGATAAGGGATATATACATATATACATATGCATATGCATATGTTTCAAAGAGAAATTCTTTCATCATACTTCATTTATACTTGGCTACTGTATATATACATGTTTGGATGTATATCAAACAGAAACAAAAAAAAAAAAGATTGAAAACAGAAGGAGAGTTGACCAAATAGAAAAAAGAATATTTGTTAGTTGTTAATTCTATAATTTGAAATAATATTTCTTTTGTGTTTATTTAAGTTAGAAAGAAGATTTGGTGAAAAAGAAATAAATTGTTAAAATTGATGTGTATGACATTTATTTAACATGTTTTGAATTTTAGTATATCTGTCATCGTTGAACATATATTTCGTGTTATGTAAACGACGATGTCTTCGTCATTAAGAGAGACACATATATGTCTATCGACGTGTTTTTACGCAAGATCGATCATTAATCAATAACTACAATCTTCATAGATGTACAATCTGTTACAATTTTCTTTTCTTTTCTTTTCTTCTTTGTTTTATAAATCTTCTTCTTTCTTTACATTTTTAATGATAATAATGATGATGATGATGATGATGATGATTACACAAGATGTGCAAGTGCCATTCGATCGTTTGTATATATGTATGTATATATGTATACATCGTCGTTTCTTTCTCTCTCTCTCTCGTTTTTTTTGTTTTGTGTCATATTTTATGTTTGAAGTATGTGGTGCCTAAAAGCAAGACATACACATATACGTGTAGTCAGTTGTTGTATTGAACAATGTCAATAATAAAATGACAGATGACTTGTCTTTTGATTTGTTCGCGTTATTTTAGATATGTGAATAAGGTGAAAGATGATCTTTTCTAAGTGGTCTTATTCAAAGACGACGTTCAATTGTTTCAAACAAAAAAAGACAAGAAAAAGAAAAAGAAAAAGAGAAAGGATGATCAATCATGTATTATATTGTTTATAATCGATTATAAATATAAAATAGAAAAGAAAAAAGCAAGGAAGAATTTATTATTATTTGAATAAACATGAAGAGAGAGAAATCAAATTGAATATTAATAATATAAGATAAAAAAGAAAGTTTTAATAATAATTAAGATAACTATTAAATGTCCTTGAAGATATTTGTCCAGTTAGCGGATCATGTTGAACACTAATATATTGTCGATGTGGATTATAAGAATATGATAGATGACGAGATTTGTTTGGATAATATCTTTCCCGATGATGCTGATTATTATTATATTGATATGAAGGATAAATTCGTGTTTGTGGTAAAGAATTATTATTTGATTGAACTTTAATTTTATTATTATTTTCATGTTTTATTTGAATTTTTTGTGGAATTAATAATTTTTGCGGAGTTGTTTTTGTTTTATTTGAATTTTTTCTACAAATATTTTTTCCACAAAGATAAGCTAACCAATAAGTAAATAACATTAAAAAAATAAATATACATATTATTAATATTAATAAAATTGGAGATGATTTGAGATTATCAGATAAAAAGATTTCATTTTTTATTAAAGAATTTTTCTTATTTGAAGAATCTTCTTGTGATGTTAATAATTTGACAATAAATGGAATTGTTTCATCATTTGTTTCATTAAGATGATAATAATCATCTTCATTATTATTATTATTATTGGAAGGTAAACAAGTATAATTAATAGTTATATATTGTCCATATAAACCATAAATATTTGTACATGGTTTATAAATTTTTAAACAAGTTTTATCAATCCAACAAGAATTTTGTTGATCACAATGTAAACTTGAATATTTTGTTATTCGACGTGAACATTTTGTTTTATATTTACAACAATAGAATTGTGTTGAACAATATTCTTCTGAATTATAAAATATTTCAATTAAATTTAAATGAATTTTTTCATTTAAACCACAAGATAAATAAATTCGTTGATTTTCATTTAATGAACAACATGTATCAAGAAAATATTCATTCGAGTTTATTAAAACATAAAAACAATTCAATAGATTCAAATAAAAGATTAATTTCATTTTAATTTATCATTAGAAAACATATTTGAAACATTTATCTAAATATACAAAAACGAGAAGATATCATCTTTATTTGAATAAATCCCTTATTTTATTTCTATCAAATAAATTCATCAATAGATAAATATCATGAGAAAAGAAAAGAAAAGAAAAGAAGAGAAGAGAAGAGACAAAATCTTTCTTTTTTAAATATAAGATAAATGAATGTATTACCTTAAATCGTTGTTTGGATTTATTTGTTTATTATCATTTAATATTAATTTCGATATTTTCAAAACAAATCTTTTATTGAATCATTATCATTCGACGTTAATTATTTCAATTGAATATTTTATTAATAAAACATTTTTGTCATATTTTGAAAAGAATTTTTAATATTTATTAATAATTTCTAAAATAAACTATTTATTTCTTGTTCTTAATTTGTGTAAATAAGTCGCGTAGAAAAAAAGATCTAACACTTTACTCGTAAATATCCTCCGACTCGTGCCTCATATGTCTAATGTGGTCGAACTAAATATTGAGAGAGAAAGTTGTATAATAAGTAACCACCCCCACTACGTTCTCTCATTTTCTTCTTTCTTCTTTCTCACACGTTCTTTTATTCAGTTTGTTACAACAACTCAATAGAAAAAAGAAAGAAGAAAAGAAGAAGTAGAAGAAAGAAAGAAACGAAAAGAATATATTAAGAGAAAGAGACACAGAGAATAACCAACAAGATGACAACCACCACAATAATTATTAAACTAAATAAAAATCTTTAGATTATTTTAAAGAAAACAAATTCTTTTCTTTTTATTAATACTTCTCATCTTACAAATAAAACAAATTAATCTTTCCTCCATCTCTTTCTTTTAGATAATTATTATTATTTATTTAACACTAATTTGGAAAATCAATCTTACTAATAAGAATTCATTTACATTGATTTTATTATTCAATTTAGAGAAGAGAAAAGAATAAAAAAGAATTTGATTAGATTTGAAATAGTTTCAATATTGAATTGAATAAAGAAACAATAGAAAATTCCATCGAATTTCTTCAATGACCTTAGTTTTCGTAAAAGATTTAAACAAAGTCAATGAACTAGATTCTATTTAATAAAATAGACTTATTCTTTAATAATCTCAATGTCAACTTGAAACAATTAATATTGTATACTTCAATAAAAGAAAAAAAACTCTTCATTCATTTACCATCCATATATAGAATATAATAAGAAGCCTTAACGTATGCAAATGAGACTTTATGTAAACGAATCTAATCTGATAATCACATATGAACCGTGTGAATACCTCTTTCCTTCATTCATTCATTCATTCATACACATACATTCATTCATTTATTCATTCACCAGACAGACATTACATACATACATACATTCATTTATATTGCTACGGTAATTAATAAAAAAAAAGAAAAAAGAAAAATATTTGTTTTCATTTCTATATAAGAAACAAATTTCTTCTTATTTTTTTATTGAATATTTAAAAGATTTTTTTATAGAAATTGATTTTATCATTAAATAAATATATCATTGAATTAAATTAAATTGATTCTATTATGAAACGAAATAAAAGAATATTCGCAATTATTTCTACGCGATTAATTATGCTAAGTTTTATTTCTATAACAATAAATAAATCAATCTTCTATGTCAATGATTTTCATTCTTATTATTATTTAAATAAATGAATAAATAAATCAACATTTTATTACAATAATAATCAAACAAATATTTCTTATTAAAACATTTTCATTCTTTTTCAAAGTTATTTTTAAATAAATATTTATTTACAATTTTATTTCGTTTTGTTTATTAAAGTCAATGAAAATATCTTCTCATAAAATATAATTAAACTTTATTTTCATCTCGAAAAGTATTAATACGATTTGAATCCATTTGTCAACAAATCTTAACCAGAATTGAATCACTCAGTTGATTTAATGATTTTTCAAATAGGAATACAAATATATATCTGTTATTTAGTTCTTTTTTAACTCTTTCCGGCCGGATGTTGATAAAATAGAAATATTTTGCCATAGGGAAGTACGGCATTTTTCAAATGGCCAGTCGGAGGAAAGGAAGAAATACGATCGACTATTAACAAATCTCAATTATTTTTCTAAATAAAAAAAAACTTTGTAAAAAAGATTTGTATTTCTAATATATGTTATAAGGGAGAAAAAAGTGGACTTGTTTACCTTTGAAGTCTAAAAGTACAAAGAAATACTGCAAAGTATGAGGAAGTACAATAAATACAGAGAAGTATGATAAGGTATGTATAAATATGTACATATCTATACAAATTTCTTCAAACTTATTTGAAAGAAAAAATGTAAATGAATTGCACTTAAGTATTTGTATCCTTGATTGTGTTTACAACAATTTTATCTTTATTATACATTTATTATTTCCGATTTTTATCAGAAATGATTTATTTTATTGAAAGATATTTTCTTTATTCTTTTGTAATATTATTCATATAAATACGAAATGAAATAGAATCAAGTTCATTCTCCCTATTTTTTATGCTAAAAGATTTGAATGTATTAGATAGTTTTATTGAATTGTTTGTTATGATAAGATTTTATTTAAAATAATTTAAACAAAAATAAATGATTTTATCATAAAAATATAAGATAATCAAAAGCTTGAATAAAATTCGAATAGTTTTTTCTTTAAAAAATTCGTTTAAGCATCAATATTAATTGTTGGCATTGTTACCTGATCAGGTTTATTAATAATAATTGTTGGCATTGTTATTTGTTCAGAGTTATCAATAATAATTGTTGGCATTGATGTTGGTTTAAGATTATCAATAATATTATCTAAATCTTCACTAACAGCAGTGAAAGATGGAATTGTTGGTAAATGAATATTGAGGCCAGTTGTTGGTGTTGTTAAATCATCATCATCACTACTATCATCATTTGTTGAACTTATTGAAAATAAATCAATATTTGGATTTGAAGTAACATGTTGAGTTGATTGTGGTGTTGCACCTGTACTATGTTCAGGTCGTTGATGAGATGGTAAAGCTTGTCCATTTAAAACCATTGCACCAACAATACATAAAACTAATAAAATGGATTTGTTTGAAAACATGATTTGATTTGTTTTGTTTGTTATTTAATAAAGATTTGTTTGATTGATGAAAATGATATTATTTTTCGTGTCTATATATACTGAGAATTGTCGTCATTGATTAAAATAAAAGACGCATATTTTTAATAATAATTTCATCTAATTATACGTTTGAATGAATAAACAATTGTTATAAATTTATATATTAGTCGTAAATCAATAAAATTAGTCAAAGAAATATTTTTATTAAAATTTATTTCTAGAAAATGTCAACGAGTAAAATCAGTAAAAACATCTAAATTTAACTTAATTATTTATTCAATAATCAAATATTTATGTTATTACGAAAAAAATCATTTTCATAAATCAAATGAAATTCTTGAGAAAATAAATCTCGAAAGTAAGTTTACAATTTCTTTTATTTTATTTTGTTGTAATTTATTAAATAAAAATAAATAGAAAATAGAAAATGTTAAAGATGAAGTGTTTGTTGATGAGAATATTTCGATCCAATTAAAGTTCTTTTTTTGTTGTTATTGATTTGATTCGATAAATTAGTTTTTGAATTTTCTCTAATTGTTTGTAAAAGTAATGTTGGAGAATAATTATTTAAAGATTTATATTTTAAATGAAATGGATCTGCTTTTCTTGGAGATACAAAAATTGATGTTGATAATTGAAGATTTGTTTTGTTAGTTGATGCACGTTTCATATATGAATAATGATTTGATACATCAAATTTTTCTAAATGTTTATTTTGAAATAATGGATTTGATGAATATGGAATTGGTGTTTGAGATAATAATAAACGTTTATATTTATTTGATTGATATTTTTCTGCAAAATCATTTAAATTTTTAAAATAATAAGGTGATGATTCACCTGCATAACGATTAAGTAATTTAGATAAATTATCAAAATATTCTTCATCAGTTAATACTGTTGAATTTAATTGATTTAAATTTAGAATATTTAAATCAATTTCTTGATTATTAATCATATCAATTAAATCTTCATCAGTTAAATTTTGATTATTTTTAATAAAACGTCTTAATGCTAATGCTGTTAAACGTTGACGTATTGATGATTTATTTAAAAGATTTTGTGGTGAAAGATTTGCTCGTGTTTGTATTTCAATACAATCAGAACATAATTGTGGTCCAAGTATTGAACATGTTTCTCTTTCAATTGAATTTGCTGTTGATGAATAGGCTCGTTGACATCGTTGATCTGTTGATAATTGACTTGATGGACGATAAGTTATATCAGATTTTGTACAGATTGAACTTCGTCTTTCCGAAAAATTATCTTTTTCATCTTTTCGAGTTATTGTTGTTAACGTTTCTGAACTATTTGAAAGAAATTCTGATCTTGATGGATTTAATTTATTTGTTGTTAATTGAGATCTTAATGATACACCGGAACCGATATTTCTTGATCGCGAATTATTATTATCAACAGATTTCTAAAAATTTGATTTGAAAATCTTTTTTTTTGAAGAAAAGATCAAATGTTACTTGTTTAGTTGTTTGAATTTGAATAGAATTTGTTGGTAATTTTAATGTTTTATATTGTCTTTGTGTTGAAATAATCGATGGTATAATTGGTTTTGTTTGAGTTGAAAGTTTTTTATTTGATTTATTATTTATTTGAATTGAATTATTTTTCTCATTTGAATTCTTTTGTTGAGCTAATTCTTTTAATCGTTGTAAATACCATGTTGCATTAACATTATCTCCTACAATTTTTCCTTCATTATTATTAAAATACACCATCTGTACTTTTTCTTTTTTTTCTTTTAAAAAATATTTTCTTTCAAATCAAATCATCTTTTCTCTTTTCTCTTTTCTCTTTTTTCTTTCTCTCAACATTTTTTCTTCGTTTACTAAATCTTTAACTAATGATGACAATAACGTATAGAAACTATTCTTTCTTCTTTTTCTCAAGTAAAAAACAAGAAAGAAAACATGTCCAATTATTAAGTAAAGAGAACACTGAACTTGAAATAAGATTTGTGTGAGAGAAACAAAAAGAAGAGATGTTTCTTAGCAAAATCGATGTGATTGAAATTTTAATGAATTAAAAGATTATTATGTCAATTTCAATGCATCAAACAAATCGAACGGGTTTTTTTTATGTTTCTTATATAAATAAATCGAATTTTTTAACAAAACAAAACAAATAAGTGATCATTTAACATAGGTAAAAAAAACGTTTTTCTTAGGTTTCAAATAACAAATCACTATTTTAATTCACAAATCTATACATATGTTTATATCAACACCCCCTCTTTTTTTAAATAGATTTTTTGACAATTTAAATCTTTTTTCGATTCATTTCTAGAGATATGAAATTTATTTTTTCCTATTATTTAGAAAATCTAAAAAAATGTAACATTCTTATGGGTTTGTTTAACAACGATATAAACTTGGATTATTTACTTAACACTTTTTTCATGCATCTCATTAAACGCAATAAATATGTTTGAAAATAATTCAAACAAAATATTTTGCAGATAAATAACATTTTTTTTCCAGGAAAATATTTTTTATTTTGAATAACTCTTCTATTTGTTGATTTAATATTTGATTTTTAATGAAAATTTTTAATAAAATTGTTTAACTCATATGTCACATCGATAATATATGTTAATTAACTTTATTTAATCAATAAAATCTTTTCTTTTCTTTTTCGTCTCTTTAATATTCAATAACCAAAAATGATTTATGACAAAAATATTCTTTTTCATAACAAACAAAACAAAACAAAAACATTTAAAATTGTTTAACTGATAGATATCAAATGAAATTGTGAACATTTTTCATTTTAACAATATATATAATAAACAGCTCAGCCATTAGAAAAGACTAAAATTTAAGAATTATTTTAATATAAGATGATACTTTACACGTAAAAAAGTATTATTGAAGAACGATGAAAATATCTTTTAAACTTATTTTCAAATGTATTTATTATATTTCAAAATTTTAGTTATTCTCAAAGATTTCTCTTGATATTCATTTCAATATAAAAGAATTTTTAAGCGGAGAAAACATTTTTCCTCAACTCCTAATGTTCTTTTTCGAAGACTTTTTTTGATATTCTCTGTGCTTCAAAGTTCTTAATCTAAACGAATGATTTTGAATACAATCGATTTCACTAATATATCATTGTATTTTATATGACCTTATCTTAACAATGAACAATGAACAATGAACAATGGTCAATGTAAAAGTGTCGCAAAGTGAACTTTGCTTTTGTTGATCTTTTATGTTTGATTTATTAAATGACAATTCTTCTTTTTTTTTATACATTAAGAAACGTGCTTCTGAGAACTTCTTATATATCAGTTAAATGATAAGAAAACAAAATAAAAAACATACACTCAAGCAAAATAAAACACCAACTAATTATAAACAGTCACTCAGTCTAGAGAAGCAATAAAAGTGTGAGTGAGTGATAGAACAAAACAAACAAGATGTGCAATAGAGAAAATAGGATGTGAAGAGTGGAAGACATACAAGTGGAAAAGAGTAATGTGAGAGGAATGTGAAACAAAATAAAAGTTTTTTCACGATGAATAATCATTCTTAATGGATGATTAATATTCGAATTGTAAGATACAAGTTTTCTAGATCAAGATAAGATCTTATATAGTATTATTTTCAATTTTATTTCATAAATAGTTAAGAAACTCAAACATATCTTTCAATCAATTGAAAATAACAATATTCTATGCTTCATACCAATAAATATTAGGTATCTTAAATGATATTTTATGCTTTGTTCATCTCTTAATTGATTCAATGACGATGACATATTTTGAAAAAAAGTAGATGAGTATTAGAAAGTCTGAATTATTGATAGTGACAGTATTATATAATCATCTATTATGTTCAATTTTGTGTCCAAATTTTTATTTACTTTCATAATTAATCTATTTTGAGACCATACATAGAACATATAATAATATTCTATAGATCAATAGTTACGAAAATGTTTTAACAATGATTTCTACTATTATATATGAATATATTTCAATTGTCTGAATTTCCTCTGAATTCTGATAGGCATATTCGTTCGATATGATGTATCACAAATTCAACTTAAACGTGAAATTCTTATGGAAGATTCTTGAATTATGTCTCATACTTTAGTCAAAGATAATGTGTAATAACTCATACTCTGCATAGTAGAATAAATTGTTAAAAAATCCTACCAACTATATAAAAATCTTGTTGAATACAGACGGTTGTTTTAGAACTGAAAGTGAAGTATGAAGTACTTATGAAAAAGTATGCGTATAAGTATGAAATATTTCTATGAATATTTATAGATTTAGTTTTTACTTGAAAAAGTACAGTGATTCGAAGTAAAAGTATTTTGGTTGTAGTTCTGAATTGTAATCTAAAAGTCTTGTTAACATTTCTCACATGAATAAAATTTTATTAAAAACAGAAAATAGATCTTTTAGTAAATCTAATTAATGATATAAAGAAAAGATTTTGATAAAAATTCTCTAAGTATATATTTTGAAATAGTTAATTTAATTTTCTTCTCCAAATTGTTCATCATCATTGTCATTTTTAATTTGTTTAATTTGAAATTGTGTCTGAATAATAAGTTGATCAATTTCATTTATCATATTTGTTGAAGTATGTGTTTTAATAATTGTTTGTGCTCGATGATAAAGTTCTTTAGCCCAAGTAAAATATTTCGTTGCTTTTTCTAATGATGATAATAAATTATTGGAATTTTCTTTGAATTGTTTTCCTTTAAATAAAAAATATTTGGCAATATCTCTTGTAAGACGAGATAATAAAGTTTGATCATCATTTTCCATTTTAATACAATCTAATTCTAGATATTCAATAGCCCATTGTCCATGTTTAACCATATCAGCACAAAATATATAAATTGAATCTTCATAAAGTTTATTATTTTCATCTTGAAAGATTTCTTGATGTTCGTCTAAAATTTTTGGAACAATTTTTTCACCTAATGAACCTGAAGTTAAAAAAAAGATTCGTTTTTTTCGAGCATTTTCTATTAAAAATTCTAAACATGGTTCAACATCAGAAAATAAGCGAAATATAAATGGAACTTCAAGAAAACTTGTTTGTTCATTAATGGAATTTTCTCGTATTAAATTGCAAATATCTAATTCATCAATATTTGTTGAAATACGATTTTCAGGATTAATGGTTGTTGAAAATGCTTTTTTTAATTGTCGACAACAATCAGCCGATGCAATATTTTGATCAAGCCAAACAATCATATGATCATATTCTAATTCAGATGAACTCATTTTTATTCTATTCAATTAGTTATTAATACAATACAATATCAATTAATTAATTTCGTCAGATATATTTCTCCCAAAGAAAAATAATTCACAAAAAAATATTTCAATTGGGAAAATTCCAAGGTAAATTCACAATACGCTGGATATGAAAAGGTTATCTACTGATATAAATTGATTCTAACCGAACCAATATAATATCTTTCGTCAGGTGTCACCATTTTCCTACTAAGAAAAATTTTTATTTTAGAAGAAAAATTTTATTATTTAAAAATGATTTATTAATCAGTATTCCACAAGATTCAGTGCCATTGATTAAGATTAACTGAACGATTAAAATCACGAATTTATTTTTCAAATTCTATTTACTATCTTAAGTCGACAAAGAAATTTTTAAGAGTTATATTGATTAAATTTAGTTTTTATTTTAATCAATTAGAAATATTTCAAATTCATCTTTCTTTTTTCTCTTAGCATAGTTGGTAAAGATTTTAAAAAAACATTCAATTAGTAAATTGAATCAGCAATTAAATTATTTATGATTGACTATGACTTTGAACGATGCAGATGAACAATGAAAAGATCATAGGACAAAGAAAAATATAATATTTAGATTCTTTTTCAAGGTCTCACGCCAGTCAAACAATTATTATTGAATTTAACAAAAGAATAATTATTATAAAATTTAAAAAAAAATCGTTTAGAATATAAAGAATGAAGGACAATGTTTGAATGAGTATTGGAAATAAATAAAGAATATCTTATTGAAATAACAATTAATACATCTGTTACACAAATTAACTAAGACACTGTGGGTGTCAGATGGATACATTTCAATGTCAACTTTGAAATCTTACTCTTTCAACTCTCATATACTCACACTCACACTTACACCCATATCCTCAAAAAATAAATGTTTTTTAAATAAAATAATGAAACTGCTTTCGATTATCCTCAGTTATATTTGAATGCATAATAAGATATGCATCTGTTTCATTCAATTCAAAGTGAGCTGGGTTAAATATGACATCATTGGATAAACGGCAGTTTAGTTCATTTATTAATACAACTTATCGATATTTAAACAGACAACTAAATGACTTCAAAACTAAAAAGAAAAGAAAAAAAGAGAAAAGAAGAAAAAGAAAAAGAAATATATTAAAAATATCTCTTTTTTCTTTTCTTTCAATACGCAGATATTTACTCATGCGTTACATTAACCTATATCTACTACAAAAATAAAATCCATACATTCATGCACAACAATTTAAATAAAGATAAACTCAACATCTTTTTTTCTCATCAAATCTTCAAAAATAATAAATCAATGGAAGATTTTTCTTGAAAGAAATAAACAAAATTTAGTTTGATTTTCTATTGAAATTACATTTAATAAATAAAATTCTATTAATAGTAATAAGATTTAGTTCAAAAGTCAAAAGAGAACTTTCAGGTAAAAAGTTTCAAAGAGGGAGGAATTAGCTTCATATGTATTGATCTTAATTTAAAATATTTTCATGAGAACTCATCTTTTTTTCTTTTGAGTGAAGAAATCGTTTCGTTAAAGAGAAAATTCTATATAGAAATAAAACTATGAAATGGTGTTTTTCTCATAAAAAAGTTTGTAGTTGAGATAAGATTCTGAATGAATGATCAAAGTAGAATTTTAATAAAAATAAAAATTGTCGTTTAATTGATTTGATCAAAAATAATTTATTAAAAAATGTTATCTAACTAAATGAAATTTGTAAAAACTAAATTTAGAAAAATAAAATTGTTCCAGTTCCACATCGAGTTGATTTATAGTTTTCACATTTGATATGAAATTGATGAGTTTCATTAAGATGTTTTCTAATAATTCTTGATAAGATTGGTTCAATATTAATTTCATCTCTTTCAAAATAACAACCAATTTCAATTTGTTTTAATCGACGTAATTTTCCTTTTAATAATTCATCTAAAACATCAACAATCGATACTGGACGATGTTTATGATGACAACGACAATCAATATATGATCGAATTGGTCCTTCATCATCTGTTAATAAAGTTTTTAATTTTAAATAACGAATATTTGGAAAAGAATCAGTAATATTTTCCAGATAATGTCTTTGAAATGAATAAATTTCTAGATGAGTTACTCGACACACATAACCTGAACCAGTTTCATCTAATAATATATTTAATAAATTTTGATTTAAAATTAATTTATTTAAATTTGGTAAAAGACGAACAAATGCAGATTGATTTTTACAAGTATGATCAAATGTAAGATTACGAATTGAATTTAAATAATAACGTGATTGACGATATAATGATGGAGGTGAAAGATATTCGGCTGTTGACGAAGAAAATCTTATTGATTCTAATGATTGAAATGATTCTTTTAATTCATTTAACAAATTTAATGTTAAATTACATGATAAATCAACATGTTTTATATTATTCATTCCAAATAATTTATCATTTACATTTTTATCTTTTGATTCTAAAAAAAGAAAAAAATTTTTTTCAATAAAAAAAAACAAAAAATGTTATTTTACTTTGAAAAGTAGTTTGAATCGAATTAATAAAATGTTCATTGAGACATTCATCAAGACGTTGAAATTGATATGGTAAAGTAAATAAAAAATGCATATCTGTTAAATCATTTGTATATGAAGCAAAATTCCATTGAAATTTTTTATATTCATCCATTGATTTCATTCGTTTTCCACCATAAGATTGAAGAAAAAAATGAAATTGTTTTAATTTTGGTAAAGAATTAAAAATATTATTTTCTAAACGTGATCCATCAATTATTGTATTTAAACAACCAATTATATAAAGACGAAGATTTATTAAAGATTTCATTTGTTTTATTAATAATTCAATTAAATCATAATCTGTTACAAAATAAACAAGACCACGATGAGAATGAATTAGATAAGAAAAATCAATTAATTTATTTGAACATGATATCAAATTTAATGAATTACTTTCATTTGAACTAGTTTTAAAAAAATAAAATAAAAAATCTTTTGAAAATTAGTTTTACCTTGTTACTTCATAATTAATTGTTGCATGAACTTTTTCAACAATGGGTAAACAATTTAATAATTCAATTAAATCTGCATGTGTTTTAAGATGAATAAGAACTTCTGTTAATTTTTCCGCAATCATCAATGGTTTTTGCCATGTTAACGCATTTTGTTCAATAATTAATTTTTTTAAATTTTTTAAAATAAATTGTTCATTGGAATAAAGATGATAATTAGTTTCAAGTAAAACATTTAATTGACGAACTTGATTAGTTGATGAAAATTGAATTAAATCAAATTGTTCATCAGTTAATTTTATTGAACAAATTTCATTTATTAAACGTTTTTGTAAACAATAATATTTGAAGACATGTGGAGTTAATTTAGTTAAATCAATAAATTTCCATTTCGTATATGAATACGTTTTTAAAAGTGAATTTAATCGACGATTTACATTTGAAAATGAATAAAGAATATCAATTGAATTTAAATAATCAAATATTAAGAAATAAATTTCATTTGGAAGACGATCAAAATTACTTGTTATGTACATATTCATATTATACTATTTTCACATTTTACTTCAAATCAACCATATTTTAGCAGTTTTATTATTGTTGCTAAGCAATGACACTTGAGTTATATTGAAAACAAAATAAATATTTTTTTTTCTACTTCGATTTTCTTAATAATTCTATGATTTTTTCTTATCTTTTATGTCTCATTTAAATATTTAATATCAACAAGAAATTTAATCTTTTGAATTTTTATAATTAATAATAAAAGCAAAGAATATATATGTTTAGATAATTATCTATTTTCAATAAATCTTCATTATATATTCTATTAGATATACTCATATCATTGAAATTGATTGACTCCTTTTTGTTATTTTCTAGTTTAATATTTAGTATCTTTCATAAATAATTTCCTCTAAAACAATTCCAACTTGATTTCAATTGTTTTCCTAATAGGCATAGATTGTACGATGCAGATAAAAAAATTAAAAGAAATTATATGAAAACTATTCAATAATCAAATAAATCATTTTAATATAATCATTCTTAGTTGATAATTCATCCTTTTATTAAATATGCATATTTTTCTTACAATCACACGTCTGATCACTGATGGAGGGTGGGTGTGGATGATGACATGAACGAAAGAGAGATCAAACACCCACACCCACTTTCTCATGTATTGTTGATTGCTTCAAGAACTATTATACAAAAATGAACTGTTAATGGTCTTTGACATAAATAAAAAATTTATTTGTAAACAAAAAAAACATCATATTCGAAAGTTTATTAGAAAAAATTCGAAATTTCGCAAAAGTATGCCGATACTCAAAGGATTAATGAAGAAATATAATTATCATAGAATAGTATATCAAAATTGATAAGTAATTATTTCAATAAAAAAATATTTCAAAATTTATATTAACAACTTATCACATACTGAACAATACATTATTTTCTTCTACACTTCTAATACAATATTATTTCAGTATTTACATATATCAGTGTTTCAATTATATAAGACAACGAATAGAATATAACAATGTACTGAAATATTTCTTGTATTATATACACACATTTCTTTTTAGTTGATTAAAAATATAAAAACAAAATAAAAAAAGTTAATTATTAAACAAATTATTTTAAATAATAAAAATAAAAATAAAAATAAAATTATATAGTACAATAACGTAGACTGCAAACGGGTGGTGTGGGGAGATAAAAAACATAATAACCATTACAATTAGTAATTGATATTGAATTAGACCACATACACGAATTTCCACTCCAATTATAACAAACAGTACCTGAACTTGTACTACCAGCTGTAGATGGATACGCTCCAGTATATGATCCAGTTGCCTGTGTACCACATTGATTTACTGGAACAACATAATTTGCAAGAATTGTCCCAGCTCCTCCAGAAAATCGATACCATCCTGTTCCGGATAACCCGCTTGACTGATCACATAGAGAAGCAAAAACTGTATTAGTAGCCTTTCTTGTAGCATCTGTTATAATTGTTGCAGTTGAACATTGTGGTGGAAGAGCACTTGATGTTGCTACAAAAAATAAATTATAACAAAAGAAAATAGATTCTTTAAAATTGAATGAAATAAAAATCCTTACTTGTTGTACTTGTTGTTGCCGATGTACTAGTCGTCGTTGTAGTTCTGCTTGTTGTAGAGGTAGTAGTGGAGGTAGTTGACGTAGTTGAGGTAGTTCTACTTGTTGTAGAGGTAGTTGAGGTAGTTGATGTAGTAGAGGTGGTAGAGGTGGTTGAGGTAGTTCTGGTTGTTGTAGTGGTAGTTGAAGTAGTTGAGGTAGTACTCGTTGTACTAGTCGTTGAAGTTGTACTGGTACTACTTGTTGTTGTTGTTGTTGTTGTTGTAGCTAAAGAGAAGTAAGATAGATTTTGTGATTAATTATTTTTATACGAACTCAATGATTCATTTACGGCTATAAATGGAACACCAACGGCCAGTCCCAAAAAAATACATAATAAAAAAGCCAGAGCAACTCGCCAGTACCAAAGTCTACATCTATAAAAGAAAATAAAGAATTAGAAATAAATAATATTATTAAATAACATACATTGAATTATTAAGATCGTCTTCTTCTTCTGCCGCTGTTTGAGGAATAGCAAAACTGATTTCACTTTGTGCTTCAGGAACATCTTCTATTGGTTGAATTTCTATTTGTTGAGAAAAATTCTGTATTAAGGATGGAGGTGGTATGTCTTGAGAATAGGTCCACATGGCATTTATACGTGGTACCGGCTGGGGAATATATGTTGGTGCTGTTAGTTGCTTTAAAAAGAAAGAAAGAAATAGATTTGATAAAATCTGCTGATAAGAAAACCGTTAATTTACATTAAGATAAACTGTTTGTACTGGAGCAAGTGGTTGAAGCATTGGATTATAGTAGGACATTTTTGAAAATGATGAAAATGAGAATAACGCGTAATGATCGTTGTATAAATTAAATGAATAGAAGTTTATCTATATGGGAGAAAAATAAGAGCATAGACAAACAGAAATGCACTATGCATCTTGAAATATTTTTAATGTTACTTGATCCCCTTAACTAGAAAAACATTTAATAAAAATAAAATTTTTTGTTGAAGAATTCGTATAGCCTTGAGTAGTTATTTATTTAGTAAAATGACATAGATTATATAATTACTATAGTAGAACATCTATGGAGAAAAATAGTTTCTAGAAACTTTAAATAATCTTTTGTTATGTATCGTTATATTTATTTTTCTCAATCTAGACTAATGATTTCGATGTTAATTTATCATAAATTCATAGTTTTGAATTTTATTCTATATAATAAGTTTAACAGTAATAAAATATTAGTTTTTTAATATTGTATAGATATATTTATCTGAGTGTAGATAAATATTAAATTGACATTTCCGAATCGATTGAACAATTAAACAACAAAGTTAGAAATTGTCTTCGTCAATCGTTAGTACTATTAATCTTTTCCTTTGTATATGCCAAAAAAAATAAAGTAGTTGTTGACATTAGTAAAATGTTTTTTCTTTTACGATAAGTAAAATTATTTAGATCATTTTTGTTTTTTCAATAAACAACGCCCATGAATAAGAAAACAATATATTTTAACAACGTGTTTTGATTATTTTTTCGTCCTTTTCTAGTATTTATGCGCTTTTAGTCATTATTTTAGCATAAAATGTTCTCGTGAACCGAAATTATATGTTATATTGGATTTAATCTTATTACTTTTGTTGAAATTATTAATAACTATAGGAAAATGTAGATATACGGTGGACATATAAAGAAATGTTAAAAGAGAATCTATTGGTTTTAATTGTTTTTTTCTGTTGAATTGGTTGTAAGACAGGTTACGCGTATAGTATTTCGAATGTAAAATATTTTATGAGAGCCATAAAAACTATTTTTTTGTATTTATCAAAGCCAATATTTAGTTCTAATAGTTAATTAAATACTATAAATGGAATTATACTCAAACGTTGAAAACAAGTGTGAACAAGCATTAGAAAAAATCGAGTAGCTATCTAATTCGAGTTTGAATATAAACGGATCTTAAAAAAAGAAAACCTAGTATCTATTTCTAGGAATAGATTTAATTTTAGAATAATTTTCAAATAAATACTCCTCACCCACTTTCTCACCTTCTTTCACCCACCCCTTGGTCATATATAGGAATCATATACATGTTAGAGTAAAACTGAATCTATTCCTGCATATCATCATTTCTTTTCGAATTAGTAGTGTGCAGTTGGATGTCTATGTCTATTTATATTCGAATTCGAATTAGGCAGCTCATCAGGATTTCACTATCGAGAGGTGTTCACTATTAGAGATTTTACTGTAAATGAAAAATTTTCATATAGATTTTTGAATTTATTTTTCGTTTCATAAAAACAGAATTTGTAATTCTAATTCGAAGAATATTATTCATAGATAATTCTATGAAAGATTCATTTTTGTTTCCTAAATTGATCAGTTAGAATTGAATATTTACTTTTAAAAACAATTTTCTTATTCAATTCCAATCCGCACAAAATAATTCAAATGAATTTTATAAGAAATCTCCATACTCATATGAAATTTCTTAGACGAAAACAAAATAAAATAAATATGAATGACTTTATGTATCTTATTAGAAATATATTTTCTAGAAAAGATTTATTCTGATTGTAATTTTAGTTCTATATTATGAAGTTTTATGTAAATAGAATTTAGTTTATATTTTAACATTTAACAAATCAAAATAATGTTTTGATAATTTTTTAAAATTAAATTCGAAATAATAAAATATCTTAATTTATTTAATATTTGTCGATTTTTCTAAAACTTAATTCATAATTGAATGATCATTAAAATAAAATTGTAGAAATATTTTTTGTTATTATTGTGCTTATTAATCGTTTGAAGAAAAAATATTTTTCTATTTGGTCACGATTGAATAAACAAACATATCACATAGAAAATATCTTGTAAAAAGAAAAAAAAAGGCATGAAAACGGAAAATAAATGACTCGAAAGAAATATGTTATCAGTCACTGATTCAATATAATAAAATAAAAAATATTCGTTTTATATAAAGGTAGGAATAGAGTCTATTACTTTTTCTTTCAATCTTTATTTTCAACTAAATTAATATTCAACTTTCATTCTTTATCATTGACATTAATATGTTTTTCATTTCTTTTCTACATTTACTATTTTTAGAAAAATTTAAGGAAATCGTTTTTTGTATAACTCAAGTGAAATTATTGCTTTATATATAATATTATATTATATTCTTTCAAGTTTTGTTTCATATTATTTGATTCATAGGAAATCTTTAAAATGATTAGTATCAACTAATATCTATAAATTGAGCCTTTTCCCAAGGTAATACGTGAAAAAGTCAATATAAGAAATCCTTGAAAAACTTATAAAAAAAAAGTTCGAACTATGCATTCTCATGTATTCTCTATCAACGATAAATTATATTTTCAGATATAAAATAGTATAAACTAAATTGTTATAATTCTGTCTAATAAAAGATGTATATATTTTCAAATAGTTTATATTTAAAAAGAGACTCAACTTCTATATGTTATTCAATATTAATTATCTAAAATATTTACTGTAAATCAAATCATATGAAATAAAACTTGAAAGAATATCCTATTATATTAGAAAATAAAACAATCAAATCAATTGTTTTTTGTATAAGAAATATTTAGTTGAATTTTTCTTAAAACCTTTTATAACACTCTGTACAATCAGAATTTATCTTCAATCAATAGACTTGAAATATTGATAACAGAAAGAGACCAAAAATTCACAGAGAAAATATCTTCGATTAGACAGAAGATATACATTATGAGCCAAGAGAAACATACATATATATATAGATATATTCTTTCTTCTTTTAGTATATTTAAAATACGAATTGTAATGTAAAGATAATCTTGATATTGTTTCAGTAATTTTCCATATATTGTTCATTTATCTTTTCGATATAGTTCGAAATTTTTCCAAGTTTATACCTGTACTATTACCATCACGTTAAAAAATAAAGTGATCTCTATGATCAATATCGACTAGCACTTTCTAAGACGCCGTCACTGTTTTGAAACATTTTCATTGAAAACTTCATTAAAATAATATTACTGACCCATTAACATATGCTAAAATCCGATTGATGAGCATACTATGCTAATCTGGAATCTCTTGTGTACAATGACGAAAATCTCAGGCCTTTATTTCCTTTCGTTTTCGAATTATTAAGAAAGTAATTGTACACTCCAACGTTTTGAATAAAATAATTACTAAGTACCCTGAATGTAAACATTTGAGATCGAAAAATTATACTTATTAACCTAGGGAAAGTGTGAAGCGGTAAAAGCAGAAGACGTGTACTCAAAAAATTGAAGGAATCTCTCGCATTCTCCGTCTCAGTTGTACCGACTTTGTCTTAATTTTTCTCTAAACGAAAGGGTAAATCATGCAAAGTTACCTACATCCATTTACTCTGTCATATAATATATATGCAATCAAGCAAAAACAAACGTCGTTTTTTACATTTCTTATACTTAATGCTTTGAGATTATTTAATATTTTATTTAACAATAATGAATACACATAATATTCCAGTTCAAGTATCTAATCCACCAAATGATCAGGTGCGCGTCTTTAAGGTTATGACTGTGAGTATGTTATATAAATATGATTATGTTATGTTAATTTTCTAATTAGGAGTCCGAACTAGCGGCGACAAATGGTGTACGTCACAATGGCGATCGACGAGGATCACAGCCCGTTGTTGATAGAAGAGGATCACTCCCCGTTAGCGATAGGCGCGGATCACTTCCCGTTATCCAATTTCCATTTGCTACGGACGTTCAACGATCGAAGCCTGCACGTATTCCTGGCCGAATCGTACATACCAGAGGGTAATTCTATTGGATTTATTCTCGTGAAATATATACATCTGATTGAAATTTGTATTTAGTGCTGGTGCTTTCGGTGTATTCGAAGCAACTGATGATATTTCAGACGTCTGTAAAGCGACAGTGTTTAACGTCGGTAAAAAAACTCGTATCGTAGTCCGTTTCTCCTCTTCTCGTAAGTTGGATTTACATCAAGTTTTATTTAGTCCTACAATGTCTAATAGTTATCCATTTCATAGCAAGTTTTGTTGTTATTTGTTTAAATAAATTACATGTCAATATTAAATATAGAATCGTACAAATTTTAATCTTTTTCTTTTAGCTGATGGAGCCGGTCCCGTCGATACATTGCGTGAGTCACGTGGCTTTGCAATCAAAATGTATACTGATGAAGGTGTGTTCTCTTTTGTATCTTGAAATAAATTGAATATTTTTCTGTATTTTCAGGTATATGGGATTTGGTTGGTAGTAGTTTACCGGTATTTCCAATAAAAGATCCAGCTCTAGTATGAAGTTTCGATTATTCTTGATAGATATGTTTCATTTGATTTATTTAAGTTTCCACCATTTAGTCAATCACTAAATCGTAATCCACAAACACGATTGAAAGATGCCAATATATTTTGGAACTTTTTAACAAGCAATCCTCAAACTATACATCACGTATAACCATCTTTTTTATTCTGTCTTCTCTCATTTTGTTGACATTTATTCATTTAGACAATCCTGGTGAACTCAGATCGTGATGCGCCCGAAAGCTTTCGATTCATGGACTGTTATGGTGCACATACATTCAAAATGATCAATCATAGAAATGAATTTGTGTGGGTTAAATTCCATCTTCGAGTAAATATTCATTGAGAATGACTGTTCTGTATCCAATAATTGATCTTTTCCTTTAATAGTATGATCAAGATATTAAAACCTTCGATCCTGAAGCAGCGAACGTACCAACAGTTGAACAATTTAATCATGCTGCAGCTGATTTATTCAATGCTATTGCAACGAAGAATTTTCCAAGTTGGACACTCTACATTCAAGTAAGATGTGATGATGATGATGATCTTTCTTTCTTTTTTTACAAACAGACGTACTATTTTAATTATTAAGATAATGACTGAAGAGCAAGCTAGACGTTGTCCATTCAATCCGTTTGACTTAACAAAAGTATTCTCGCAAAAAGAATATCCTCTTCATAAAGTTGGTAAAATAACATTGAACGAAAATCCGATCGATTATTTTTCTCAAATCGAACAAGTGGCTTTCACTCCTGCTCATATGCCACCTGGTATTGAAGCATCACCTGATAGAATATTTCAGGTATATGCATCTAGTATATTATCTAATAGAATCGATTAGATGGCCCTTTTCAGATGCGTATATCCTTTTATAATGAGCAACAACCTAAACGACTTGGTCCAAATAATCTGCTTCTTCCTATTAATAATCCAGCAACGAATCCGATTTTCTTTGGAATCCCTCATCAGCCAAATGCTTTCATGCAAACACCTGCGACAAGTGATTATTTGTTAAATTAATAACTGATATTATTTCATTTATTTTTATCTAATAGGTAGTTCTCTAGTGCGTCGTAGTATTTCAAACGTTGCTTCGAATATTTTGCTCAATGTAGATGATTTTACTCAAGCACGTGATTTCTACAAGGTATACAATTCCATTTGTGTTATTTTCTGCTAAAATACAGCGTTGTTTACTCTTTGTAGAATGTATTAGACAGTCATGGTCGTAGTATTTTAACCAAAAATATTGCTGATAGTTTAGCACGATGTACAGATAGAAATCTAGTTGGTCGAGCATTGTTTATGATGTCTACAATTGATGATACTTTTGCACGCAGAATAGGAAAAAAACTTAATTTCTAATTGTCAAATAGAAAAGTAAAATTTTATTTTTTCTCTTATTTTTTCTCTCATTTGATACAGATGTTTTCTATTTAGTTTTCATCATCTTTAGCCAAATCTCAATATACAGTCAAACCAAGAAGTATCGGACACTCTTGCATTTTTTTATTTCCAGATTTGTGAAATAAAAATAAAAGATAGAATTTTTCGTTTTTCTCTATTATTCAACAATATAGTATTATGTTTATGAACAACGTATCTGCCTCTCGTCAGATTTTATAAAGTTTGTTTTGATCATCTAATTATTGGTTTAAACGATAAGCAAAACAGAATTTTTTTCATCTTCTACTGCTTGAGAAATGTAGTGAGAAATAGATATTCACAAGATGAATAAGTATTATTCTCGTCATATAACTAACCATATTACTATAAGCTCTTATACTATATTACCTACACAATTCGAGCTAAAATAATCCCATATTATAACTGACGAACTTTATTGAACATCAGAATCAATCACTGTTTAAGTTCTACCCGATCGACGCTAAATCCACTGACTATTCTTATTAGGAACTTTCTCCACTCTACTCGACTACACACGAATTGATTTTTCGTCTTATTGATGATTAATAACTAATGCTTGTATATTATTACTTGATTAATTAGTTCTCTTCTCAAAGTTTATTATTATATATGCATAATTATCTCTTATCTATCGTTTAAACCAATACAATGAAAAAAACATTATTAAAATTGACGATAGATAGATAGATATATTGTACAAATATGAAAAAACGCAAGAGTGTCTCTCACTACTTTTTTGATATGATTGTATAGTTCCTTTATTTATCTTTTTAATTTTAATAACAATTATTGTAATAATTATGAATAGAACAACAACAAATCCAGAAAATATGATTCAATTTACTTTTTTTTCTTTGAAAATAATCGTATTTAAAATGATAGATCATTTCTATTATTTAGTACAATTCACAAGATATATACAAAGTTTTAGATTATATTCTATCAGAATTAATTATATCATGAGGAAACCTATTCAACATTCGAATGCCGTTTGACTTTTTGTACATCCATATGACAATTAGATCACCATCGAGATATGTCATGAGCGTGAATCGTTCTACAATTTTCTTAATTTGTCTGAATTCTACTCATAATTAAAATATAATTATTGAAAATAAAAATAATAATTTTATTAAAAAGAAAAGTTCTAATAAAAATAAACATTTGCTGGACCAGTTACTAATAGAGAAAATGATCCTTGAGAACAACAAAAATACGTAGTTATCATTAAAATATATTTGTTCGATGAAAGAAAATTTCCAAAATATGTATTTGAATACTTTTTATCTTTATATGTATAACTTATTAAATTAGAAGATAAATCAGTTGAATTAAAATAATTTCTATATAAATCTCCATCAATACTAATAGCACTTTGACTTTGAATTTCAAAACCATAAAATCCATCAACTGAAATATTAACTTGAATTGTTTCATAATAATAAATTCCTGGATAAGAAATTCCTGTTTGATTAATATATGAATTATTTGATGTTAATGTATCGGAATATGTTGATGTTATATCAATTTCTAAATAAAATTAGTTTTATTAGAATTATATAAAGAAAATAAGAAAAAATGTTTAGTTTGATTTCAAAGTGAAATAAAAGATATTTCTCTAAGTTATTTTTTTAATAAATCAAGTCAATGTTTAAATTACCGTCAGTATAAGAACTTTTCAATCCCTGTACAATTCCAATGATTAAAGAACTTGGAAAAATAAATGAAAATAAAATAATTAATATGAGACGTTTATTGGATATATTATCCATATTAAAATTGGTTTGAATTATATTTGTAATTTCTGGATTGACTTGATGATTATTTCTCACAAAATTTTGTAATGGTGGAAGTATTACTCGATCTTCTTGAGGATTGTAAGAAACACTTAATTGACGTTTTCTTTGACACATTTTTCTTAATTGTTCATCTCGTACAAGATCATTTATTTGTAATGTTTGTCGAGTTATTGGACTTGTTCCATGTTCTAAAATCCATCGTTGAATAGCTTCACGTTCATAAATATGTCCATCTCCTGCTTTAACTGGATCACGAAATATTTCAAGAGTTATTGGACAAATCAATTCGCCATTTTCATTTTCTTCTGTCATTATTAAGAAATAAAGAAATTCTTTTGTTTTTCAACGTTGATCAATACACAAAAATAAACTGAATTTTATTTATTTGCTTTTTTATTTTCGATGAATCATGTTTAATATTTTCTTTTTCTTTTTCTGTAAAAGAAAGAGAATTAGATGAATTTTTCAACTTCGAAGGTTGAAAGAAATTCTTTTTTCTTCATATAAATTCATCTTATTATTCATTTAAAATAAAAACAATTACATTAATTAAAAATTACTTTTAAATATAAAATAATCGTTCAACTGAAAACTCAATAATTTTAACAAGGTTACAAAATTTCGATAAAACTCTTTCATATTTATAAAATAATGATTCTTGATTTTAAGAAAAAAGAAAGAAATTCTTTATATATTTAATTATTGCTCTACGAAAAATGAAAATGGTTATGATCAACTTAAATGAGAAAAACAAGTATAAAAATAAATCACTCCTTTATGAACATATAAGATGATCGACTCGGTTGTAATGATGACAGAGTTGAGTAAAATACTGTTTATATGAAATTTTTAACAGTTAAAATCAGTTTTTATAAATGTGTCTGTCCATAGTTTCCTATAAGAGAATCATTTATTATTATTTCCTCTATTTAAAAAAAAAAGAATTTTCTAAATCAAATTTAAGTTGATTAAGAAACTGAGATATTTTCACTATTTTTATGATATATATATATTTTAAATGTATGTTAACAAAAAAATGCGAGGATTTCGGAATAAAATGTTAAATGTTTTATTAAATAAAAATCAATGTAATGAAACTGAAGTAAAACATTTCGTTTTTTTTTGTGTTTAAATATAAAAAATTTAAAAAATAAATAAATGAAATAAAATGTTAATTTACGGATTAGCCAAATGATTTTCTGCTTTTTTAAATAAAATATTTGGTTGAATAAGTTTTGATTTCCATGAAAATATACTTATTGACTGAGGATGAAGAAATAAATTATCGGAATTGATATGTGTTTTATTTGATGTTTGAAAATATGTTTTTGGCCATTGATATTCATAAGAGATAGATTTCGGTATAAGATAATTTGTTAATTCATGTAATGATAAATGATTAATTTCTTTTCCTTTTTCATTTAAATTTAAAACAATAATATACCCTCGAAATCCTGCTGCTTCTCTTATAAACCAAAAAATATTTGTTTCTATATCATAACCTGTTTCTAATAAACCAAATTGAAATGATTCAGATCGACGTAATTTAGCTAAATAACGAAATAATATTAATAAAGAATCTTGTTCATTTCCATGAATTGCTTCTTCACGCTAAAAAGATTTTTATTTATTTATTTACTATATTTAATGAAACAAATTACTTTAACATTTGTTTTTGATGGATCAATATTATATAATGCAAATAAACGAAGACAATCTGTAGTTACACAAGATGAAAATCCTCCTGAAGGTTTATCAGGTGTCCATAACATTACACGACTTTTTTTCTAGAAATAGATTTTATTTATTTATTTATTTGTATATTTATTAATCAAACTAACTTGTTCAAGACCTAATTCTTCACCATAAAGAACAACTGGTGTTCCACCAAATAACATTGCCATTGTTAAAAGAGATTGTTTTGATAGATTATTTTGAATTTCATCATCTATTCTTAATGAACCAAACTAAAAAGAAATTTACAAAAAAGAAATTGCTTGTAAATAATTTGAAAATGTCTAACCAACCTGCCAAAATTTTGGTACTGGTAAATGATTGAATTTAAATGATTGAATTCTTTGATTTAATTGTTTAGCATTTACTAATGATTGATTATAAATAACTGGATGAGTTATTTTCTTATGAAGATCATTTTCAGTAATTAAATTATTTAAATCAAATGGAATATCATATAATATTAATCTAATAGAAATGAAAGATTTTGATGTTAACAAAAACAAACTAAATTTTTACTTTGTTTTAGTATTTTTTTCAATATCATTTTTAATAAAATTCCATTGATGTATTGTTTTATAAGATATATTATATAAGCCAGTTTCTTCATTAAATTCAAGTGGTAGATCAACTCTAACGCCATCAAATTTTTGTGTTGATAACCAATAACGAAGACGAATCTATAAGAAAAATTATATTTAATTAATTTCTATTAAATAAATTCTTTCATATAACTTCAGCTTCATTAACAATTTCTAATTGATTAAAATCTAATGGTAATCTTCCATATGATAGAAAATATCGACAAGCTAAATTTAATGTATTTTCTTCACATGTATTCTATTTAAAACAAAAAGAAAAATATGTTAAATTAATTTTTTAAAATTAAAAATAATACTTTAATTTTATTTGATAATGGTTGAATATTTCCATACCATTGAGAACCATTTATATCATTTGTTGATGATAATGGTAAATCAATCATTAAATTCATATCTATAGAAAGAAATGTTTGTTCTTGAAATAAAATTAAAGAGAAAAATGCAAACCTTTTCGATGAAGAATTTTTCTAAAGTTTTGTAAATTAGTTTCATTAGCAACTTGTGGATTAATTGTTAAAAGATCAAATTTATCTTGATTTGAAAAAATAGTTGAACGAAAAAGAATTGTTTTAATAAAATTTTTTTCAAAATAATCGAATTTTTCATGTAAACCTTTAATATCACCATGTCCATCCCGATTTGAATCTCGAAACATTTGAATATCAATATCATAAATAATATCTTTTTCATACCAATGAAGTTTACTTTTATGTGGACATTTTGGAGAAATTAATATTGAAATAATAGCTCCAACAAATAATAAAAATATGAATACACAATATGATATTCCAACAATCCAACGAATTCGTTTCCAATAATTATTATTTATATAAGATTTCAATTCCTTAAAAAGAAAAAGAAAAAAAAAAAAAATTTTATTTTTATTATTTAAATATATATTTGTTTTTAAATTACTTCTTTATTTAATCCAATAAATTGATTATTTAGAAAATATTTATCAAAATAATCTGGATTATCAATTTGTTGATCACAGCTGGAATAAATTTGAGATATTTTTCCAATAGGTGTTGGATAAAGTTCATCATCATTTGATATATTATCTTCTGAACTAGTAAATTTCGCAACATGACCAAATTTTGATCTGACTTTACTTCCATCGATTAATATACTATTGGAATCTTCTGGTACAGCAGCTGTACTTGAACGTATATCTACACTCATCTTCTTTTCTTTTCTTTTCTTTTCTTTTACACTAATAAGCATATAATACATTACTTTTATCCTTTTCAAAAGAAGTAATCGATTGGATAACATAACAATCAAGCAGACTAAGAAAGACATTTTATTTATTTAGAGGATATCTATCTGTAAAACATGGATTTGAATTTATTTTACTATTTTATAAATAATTCATTTTGCTAATTGATAGAAGATTTAACACTTATTTGGATATTTGAAATTAAAAAAAATTATTTTCATTGAATAGTTTTATTAGAAAAACTAAGAAAGAAATTTAAATCAACTGACATACAATTGTAGAGTAAAATAAGAAATATTATTTACAGATTTTTCTCCACAAAACAATAGTTTCATTCTAGAATATATTACCTTTGGAAAATGACATATTTTTTCAGTTTAGAGATTTTTCTTTCCAGAGAGAGAGATTATAGATGATGTGAGGATTTAAAATATAAGAAAAAAAGTTATTTTTTGTATTTGATTTATTCGATAGAATTAAAAATGTTTGAAAGAGATAT
The DNA here is from genome assembly GCA_905250115.1 of Adineta steineri. Lineage (NCBI taxonomy): Eukaryota > Metazoa > Rotifera > Eurotatoria > Adinetida > Adinetidae > Adineta > Adineta steineri. Next base: position 63,318 of record CAJNOI010000180.1, read on the forward strand.
TTGTTAATGTACTAATTCATAAATGTTGACATGTTGAAGAAGAAGATAAATGAAAGAATATCATCATATGATTAGAATAAATAAATCCATTTTATTCAAAGACAATCAATTGAATATACTTAATTAATCATTACTTAAATACGTATGAGATCATAGTATGATTATTATAATATTAAATTTTCATTGTTTATTTCTCATAATTTTTTGATTCTCTATTATTAACGATATATTAAATTCTTCTTATCTCGATGTATTCAAATTTATATTACATAAAGAACAAGAAAAGAAATTTTTTTTTCTCTCTCTCGTCAAAAAAAAGAAAAGAAAGAAAGAAAAAAAAGAAGAAGAAGAAGAAGAATTATTTGTGATGTTTTTTCTTTGTATAAATTGTTGTATGTAGTAATGGCAGGGCATATCCATGGAAATTGTGTTAAATGTGGTAAAAGTGGTGGAATACTTTTATGTAATGGTTGTCAACAAACATTATGTTTTAAACATGTTAATGAACATAAAGAAGAACTTGATAAACAATTAGAAGATTTAATAAATGATCAAGATCAATTTCAAAATTCACTTAATAAACAAGATGATTCACATCATTTATTTTATGAAATTGATCAATGGAGAAAAGAATCTATTGAACATATTAAACAAATAGCGAAACATGCTAAACAAGATCTTCGATTAGTAATAAATCAAGCAAACGATCAATTATTAAAAACATGTGAAAATCTTAAAGAAAATATTCATTTATTAAAACAATCAGAAGATTTATCAGAAATTCAATTAATTAAATTAACAAATCAATTTAATGACTTAAAAAAAGAAATTAATTCTTTTCAATTAATAAAACCTGAATTAAATTCAATTTTTTTAAAATTTCAAAAACAACAAATTAATGAAATTGTACCACCACCACCACCACCACCACCACCACCACCACCAATAATTGTTCCACCTATTGAAAAACCGTTACCTAATATTGAACAAATTCATACAAAACAACAAGGTTAAAAAAATCATTTTAAAATAACTAATTCTGCTTATATATTTCTATATTTATATTTAGGTTCAATAATAATATCTGAAATTGATCCATATGGATATTTTATTGTTATTGAACATAATGGATTAACAACTAGTAAAGATCAAGATATGATTGGATGGTCATTAAAACGTTCAATTGATTCATATATTGATATGATTTATAAATTTCCAAATGATTTTACTCTTAAACATAAAACATCTATTAAAATACTTTCAAAACAAGCAAGTCAAACACTTTATTTATATGATATTGCTAATTGTTTGGTAGCTGATTCAATCCCAACATGGGGAACAGCAGTTAAAACAACTACCAATTCTATTATTGATGTTATTGGAGATGAAAAAGATGTTTTTGTTCAAACATTTAAAGAAATAAAATAACTAAAATGACATTTAAGAGAATTTTCAGTTTTTCTTTTGAATTTTATCTTTTAAAATAAATATTTATTGTTTTATTTTCATTTGTTTTAATCAAAGAAATACTATTAATCTTATTTAACTCTAATCGCAGTTGATTTCTACTGAACTCTTTAGTAGAAATTTCATCTATATCATATTTTTAAGAAATTAAACGGTAAAACTCGATTAAAAGGATGTTAGAATAAGCGAATAATATTCTCATATAAATCAATATTATTTGACGTTGTGATTTTCGTTAATATGATTAATTCTTTGAAAGAAATTGTTCAACTCTCATATGTGATTAATCGTGTAATTCATCTTAAAATACTAAAAGATAATTTTATAAAGACTCATTCATAAAATATTGATCAAACCCTTTTGAAAATATCGTTCATAACGTACTTTGTTCTTCTTTATGTATTATCTATTTATACTAAAACTACAATTTTTATAGATAATTTCTTTATGTTGAATATAAATTAATAAACAATTGAAAAATATTATTAAAACATTATTATAAATTAGAAAATATCTTGAAGAATATGCATGAACTTTGTTTGTTGATAGAATATATAATTATTATTTATCGAGATATTTTCAATTGAAATATAAAGAATTTTTATTTATTTAGAAATCTGAATGAATACAGTGAACAAATTTAAGTAATACAATAAAACTCGATAATGAAGGAAAAGAAACGTTTTACAAATTTCAATTGAATAAATCTTTTAATAGAAAGATTATGTTAACGAATATTTTATTTTTTAAATTAAACTTTGTTTTTGACTATGATCAATAGTTAGAAAAATGCGAATTAATAATTTTCTTTATTTTATTTCAATAGAAATCAAACACAAAAATGAATGATTATTGTTAGAAATAAATGAACAAATAATGCACAAACATTTAACATATATATATTTAAAGTTAGTGAGTCATTAAAAACATGAATATCTAATGATGTAATCAATAGCAGACTGATATTGTCATTTTAATTTTGTTTTGACAATTTTTAAACTATCGAAAATGTATTGAGAAAAGAAAAAGAGAAGAATTTATTAATATGATATCTTGTAAGATAAATGAATAGATTTATAATTGAAGTGATTTAACAATATTTAGTATTTTATTTTGATAATCTTGTTGATGTTGATGTTGACGTAATAATATTAAAAAATCTTTATTAATATCTTGATGAAAAACATCTTTAAATTGTTGTTGAATTTGATTAATTTGATTTTTTAAAAAATAATTTTTTTGTGAAATTTCTTCAATATCTAAACGCATTTTTTGATTATCTAAACGAATTTGTTCTTGTTGAGCATCTTTTAATTTAAAACGTTCAGATAATTGAGAATAATTTAATTTAAGTGAACGTATTTCACTTTTTTGTTTACGAAATAAATCAAGAAATGCATCTGTAAATATTGGAATTTGATTTTTTTCATTTTTTTCATTTGATAATCGTTTATTACAACGTTTTACAGGTTTTTTTCGTTTCTTTTCATTATTGGGTAATTCACTTTTAGATTCCATTGTTATCGAACAATTTGTTTTCATATCATCATTTTCTTCCATTGATTAGATTTTGAAGAATAATACAACTACAACTTTTTTCCTAGTCTTTCTTACTCTTACAATAAACAAGAATAATAATAATATATAGAAAAAAAAGAGAATTTCTTTTTAATTGGTCTACATATTTTGCTCATATAACGAGTATTTGTGTTATTACATATAATCAATTGACGACATCTATCTTTCTAACGAGGGCAGCACAACAAATGAGTCTCTCAGTTTTTTCGAAATATCTTTCTCAATTTTTGCCATATACAATTGAATTTTTGTTTCAAAAATGGAGCCCCTGAAATCATCTGCAAAAATCTTCTAGAAAGAGTTCTTCAAACAAGTAACTATGAAACAATATCCGATCAAAACTTCAATGCTCCACAATGGACTACTTTCAAACCCATATTTTTATAAAAGTAATTATTCCATTTCTTCTAGGGAAATAGATATAACCATCGACAACAGAAAGTTTCAATCATAAATAAATCTTATTATATTTAGTGAAAATACACAATCAGCACAATATTGCTTTTAATTCTATGTTTCTGAAAATGAACTACCAATTTGTTCTGGTAAAGTTTACAATAAAATAATATCCACTGGAAGATACAAAAGTCTTATCTCCATATATATTTTTTAGTTTTTTATTATCTTTGCATTTTAGATAATTCTGTTAGTTGAGTATTAATTACAATTATGATTGGTTTAATTCTTCTTGCTCCATTAGTTTTATGTTGTTAACTTTATTGTCATAATCTTTGGTTTATTGTTCATATTGAAATAATTCTCTTTTATTCTATCAAATCATTGATAATTTTAGTTTATTTGGTGTTCATGATTCTGTATATAAAAAACAGACTCTTGGCTTATATCATATTGAACGATGTATTGATGCAAATTGTCATTAGTTCAATGGAGTTAAGTCATCTGATACTTTCTCATTATCTGATACTAGTTGCTCTGACCACACTGATTTAACTCAAAACACCAGAAACTGTATCAGTCCGAAAAAACCATCTAATACTACTGTTAACAGAGCATTTATAAATCAGTCAATGGTTCGTATATCTATTTCAAGAATTAAATTAAATAAAGGAAACTCTAAAGAAGGACATGCAACTATGAAACCAACTAGTCGTAAACTAGAAATAGAAACAAATAATGTACTTCCGATCAAGTTAAATAATTGTCGAGTATCTCATATGAAAATATCACAAACTTCTAGCTACAATGAGAGAAGATATGCAAGAAATCAAAATAATTCTCATGCATATCTAATATTATCTTCAATGAGAAAGTAATTTTCAATGAATAACTCTCGCTCATCTAATAAACAAGAAACGGTTTATTTTGATGATTTTAATAGAATTAAACCAATATTAAACGTGAAAAATGATCAAAAGATTTATATACATTCGAATAAAATTAATCAAAACAAAAACATCGAAACCAATCATATCATAGACTTTCAATATCAAGCTTGTACAAACATCGATAAGGTGTAGCACAAATAGAACATTCATTCTTATAATACTTTACGATTTAAAAAAAATATCCAATAAATCTAGAAAGACTCTTGTTTATATATCTTACAACATCACCACTGACCACTTTACTAATTTTGAAAACATAGAGAACTATAGAAGACACATTGTCAGTCCGACGAAGTTATTTTAATTTTATTTGCATCTGTATATAGTGTACATCATCTTATATTACACAATCTTGAGAGATTTAATGTAAATCATAATAGATGATTATTTCTTTGTTGTTCAACAATAAAATTCTTGATGTAAGGTCTTCTAGACAAGTTTATGTGTATTCAATATAGAGAAGTTTTATCGTATTGATAAATAAGAATTCATCATCATCATTCTCTATATTCGTCGGTCTTATTCAAGGTGCGAGACATGTTTATGTCTGGCATTGATAAGAATGATCTGATCGTGAGATAAATTTATTAATATTTACAAATGTTAATTAATTGATTCGAAATAAATAGATTTATCGACAAACGAATAAAAAATCTTTTAAACAATCTATAACCTTTGATATTAAATAAATATTAATGAAAATGAGACAATTTTCATTTTTTTTGTAAATATTTATCTGTTTAAGTGGTACTTTGTTTAGTTCACCATTAAAAATAATAGAATAAAATAAAAACAATTTTCGTATTATATTGTGAAAAGGCTAAGACAAGAGAATATATTTTAATATAAGTAAATGGAGATTTTCTTTTTTTTCAGTCTTCTTACAATTTCTGCTTTATTTTCACAGGTTAAAATTTGATGAAACAATAAATGTTAACTAAAACTATATGAATATATATTTTAATAAAAACATCTATATACGATTAAAAAAGGTTTGAATATTAATATTATATTTGTATGTTGAAGGTCAATTATCTCATTTCGTTTTATCTTTTCTAATAATCATTTTGGTTTTTTATCGTTTGATAATAATCATTTTCAATTAGGTGAATCGTTGATTTTATTACTTTGATATTAACACTCGAATAATTGAATATTTATATAATTGAAATAGTCCGACATCTCAAGTTCATTTATTTAATCGAATAAAAACGATTTCCATTTAGAAAACTAAAATCATATTCATCATTTATTTTCTTAATTATTTTCACAATTAAAATCTCAAATAAATCTAATAATACAATTCTATTCAATATCACTTTTTTATATTAGAAAAATATTTAAAAAAAAAGTTTGAAGATTTTGTTTTATTTCAAATCTAAGACAAAGAGAAGAAAATAGTTCATATATATATTTTTGATTTAAAGCGTGAAATAAATAGTTATCGATTTAATCATTGAGTATGTATAGACCTTTGGTTTCTTCGTCGATGTTTGAAAAGAAAAAGAAAGAAAGAAGGTATAGATTGAATGATTGACTAATATAGAGAGATAAGATATATATAAATGAAAAATTCTATCAACAATCTTAACCTTGATAATTTAATAATATATTAATGAATTCTATTTTTAAAAAAAGAAAGGCTAATTTTAAAATAAAATGTTTTATGTGAAATAAATTGATGCGTAAACATATCATCAATAGTAAATAAAACGTAAAATAATAAAGTATTTTTTTGTTTTTCCATCTAAATGAGTCTATAGACGACTATAGAAATCAATGATGCATATCGTTTTTCTTCTTTTCAACATACACACATATATTTTGTCTCAGAAGAACAAATAATTAATCGAAAAATTTGGAAGAAAAAACGTCGGAAGTGAAGAAGAAAGAAAATGCAAGATATTAATTTCCGAAATGAAAGTTCCAATTTAATAAATTTCAATTTACCAAAAGCTGATACAATAACAATAGATAAATTAAATGAAATCTATGATAATTTTTTCCTTGAAAAATCTTCAACATCATCAACAAATTATTTATTAAATGTTCTTCAATTATTAGAAAATGTTGATAAAACAATTTTAATGAAACCATTTATGCTTAATAATGAATTTAATTCATATTTAATCGATAAATTATATCATTTATTAAAAAAATTTTATAAAATTAATTATTTAAATGATCAAGAATATCTTTTATATCATTATTTAATAAAATATTTTTTTCGATTAGAATTTAATCCACAAAAATTTCTTCGACCAATTGAAAAATTATTAAATATTTATTCAAAAGATCAAACATTTTTTTCAAATGAAAATTATGTTAAAGATTTCTCCAAAATTCTTTCTCTTTTTATACAAAATCAAACAATAATGACTTCAATTATTAAATGTTTAACCAATAGATATTATATTCAATCATTAGAAAATATATCACATGATTATTTTATTTTAATTTCTTGTCCATCATATTGGATTTTATATACAGGTTTGAGATATCTTTATTGAAAATACTTTTATTTGATTTCTTTCGTTTAGGTCCAAATCGAGAAGAATTTTCTAATCGATTATTACATTCATTATTAATTCCATCATGTCGTATATTTGCAGAAAATTCTTGGAAAAATTCCTCGAAAAGTTTAAATTTATTAATTGATGTATTAAATTATAGTTTTATAAAATGTAATTTACATTTATTGATCAATGATGATTTATTATTTTTAATTGATTCAATATTAATTTTATTAAATAATGAAAGAATATTAAAAGACAAACGTTCAATTATCAAAAGTTTAATAAGATTAATATTAACATTACTTAGTAAATATGAATTCTTATTAAAATATGTTAAACAACGTCAAGAAATATTTTATAAATTAATTAATATTGAAAATGATATTTATTTAATTTTAGCTTTTATTATGAATAATCATCAAATTAAAAATATTCTTAATCATAATGAAAATTTTGCTTTAGTTTTAAGAGAATATGTTAATCAAGTTAATAAACAACAATTTTATCAAAATGATTTTTTAACAAAACGATTAAAATGTAAGTTTATTCAAAGATCTTGATATAAAAAGAAAAAGAAAAAGAAGAAATGTTTTTTCTTTATTATGATGAAAATATTTCAAATATAGTTTGTCCTTTAAAAATCGTTAACCGTGACAAATAGCGTGACAGTTCGTTATAATAACATATTTTTCTAATGAAAAAAAAACTAATATCGTTCCTCATCTAACTTACAATAATTTAGACATACCATCAAAACCTAAATTCATATTTAATTTCTCTTCTCTTTTCTCATAATTACTTTTTCGATATTCATCAATACAAATATTTCAACGAATCCAAAAATAAATAAAGATTTAAAAACAAATCAATATAGAAGATAAGATAAGATTACGTGTGTCAACAATCTACTCTATTTTAATTTTTTAAAATATCATTTGGAGAAAACTAAAGGATTTAGGAGATAGAATCATTTCCCATATATGTATTTCAACTATTTTATGATTTTTAGTTCTATTGGAAGAAACAATTCAAAATAAAGGAGAATTGAAAAATCTAATAAAAGAAAATGTTCAATCGAATAATCGAATACCACCAAACCCTGTTAAATCTGCATTAGAATTTGATAATAATCAACAAAATTTAATAAATTCAGATGTTGTTTCACAAGAATTTAATGGAATTCGAGTTATGGAATCACTTACAAAACATCAGGATAATCTTCTTTCTGATGGTTTACAAGCTCCAGTAAGAATTCAACCGGAACAACATCAGAATGGACATCGTCAAACAGATACAAATTGGATTGTATCAGATACTGTTACAAGTCTGAAAAATAGTCAACCAGAACAGATGCGTAATAAACATTATCAATCAGATTTAAATTGGATAGGATCAGAAACTGGAAAAAATTTAATCAATAGTCAACCAGAAAAAGTTCGCAATAAACATTATCATTCAGATTCAAATTGGATTTCATCAGAAACTGGAAAAAATCTAACAAATAGTAAACCAGAAAAGATTCGTAGTGAACATCATCAACCAGATTCAAACAGAATTCTATCAGAGACTGTACAAACTCTAACAAATACTCAACCAGAACCAACTCGTAGTAAACATCGTCAATCAGATCCAAATCGAATTGTAACAGACACTGCAACGATCCTGACAAATACTCAACCAGAATCAACTCGTAGTAAACATCGTCAATCAGATTCCAAGCGAATTGTATCAGACACTGGCAAAAACTTAACAAACAGTCAACCGCAACAGCAGAGTCATAATGGACATCCTCAATCGGATTCCAGTTGGAACGGAACAGAGACTAAGAAAAGTGTGACAAATAGTCAACCAGAACCAGTTCGTGGTGGACATCATCAATCCGATTCAAACCGAATTGTATCAGAAACTGTGAAACATCTAACAAACAGTCAATCAGAGCAAATTCGTAATGGACATCAGCAATCTGAACCTAACTCTGTTCGATTAGAGACTCTAACCAATTCGACAAATAGTCAATCAGAGACAATTCGTAGTAGACATCGTCAACCAGATTCCAGTTCGATTGTATCAGAAACTATTAAAAATCAAGAAAACAATCAACCAGAGCAGATTCGTAGTGGAGATCAACAAACAGATTTTAATTCAATTGGAACAGACAATGTGAAAAATTTCGAAAACAATCAACCAGAACAGATTCATAGTGAACATTATCAACCCGATTCCAACTGGATTGGATTAGAAACTGGAAAAAATCTGGCAAATAGTCAACTAGAACAAGTTAATAGTGGACATCATCAATCAGATGTGGACTGGTTATTATCAGAAACTGTCAAAAGTCTGACAAACTATCAACCGGAACAGATTCATAATGGACATCATCAATTAGATTCAAATTGGATTTTATCAGCATCTGGTAAATCTTTGACAAACAATCAACCTGAACAAATTCATAATAAACATCATCAATCAGATTCGAATTCGATTGTACCACAGACTGTACAAATTCATAATGTATCTTATCAATCAGATTTAGATTGGATTGTATCAGAAACGATGAAAAATCCAATGAGTAATCAATTAGAAGAGATTCCTAATGGAAATAATCAAATGGATTGGAATTGGATTGTATCAGAAACTGTAAAAAATTTAACAAATAATCATCAATCAGAACAAATGCATAGTGGATTTAATGAAAGAGATTTTAATAAAATTATAAAAGAAACAATGATTCAATCGGGACAACAAGAACCTGATGAAGTTTTTGATTCCGATTCTAATCATGCTCTTACAGAAATAACAATAAATCCAAGAAAAATAACATCAGAACAAATCAATAATGAATTAGAAAAAAGCAAATCAAATGAAATATTTAATAAAAATGGACATGAATTAGATATTCAAGAAATGTCTGTTGAAATTCCATTGGATTATATTATTTTTTCAAATTCAAATAAAAATGAAGAAGAAATTGTGTTAATATGGTATGATAATAATATTAGTAAAACTGTTGATATGAATAAAACGATTGAATCACTTCAACAAATTAATGATTATGTTTTTATTTGTTCAAATCAACAAGTTTTTTTAAAATATATTCGCGAAATTAAAAAAGAAAAAATTTTTCTTATTTTATCTGAATCAACAATTGATGAAATTCTTAATGAAATTCATAATTATCAACAAATTTATTCGATATTTTTATGTTCTGTTAAACCAATAAAATATGAACAATATTTAAATAATGAACAATTAAATAAAATTATTGGAATTTATACAGATTTTCAATCATTATTAATTAGTATTTATGAAAATGTTCAATATGAAATTAAACAAATTGAAATTGAATCATTATTTTATGAAAAAGAACAAACTATTGAAGATTTAAATGAATTTCAATCCATAACAATATTTAAAGAAATTTTATTAAATAATTCATTTGATAAAAGTGAAGAATTAAATCAAATCATCGAAGAATGTCAAAAATATTATAAAACAAATAAAAAAGAATTAATTAATATTGATGATTTTAAAAGAAATTATAAAAGTGAAGATGCAATTCAATGGTATATTAAACAAACATTTATTTATCGTCTCATTAATAAAGCATTAAAATATGAAAATTATCAAATTTTATTAATTTTTAAAATCTTTATTAAAGATTTATGTGAAAATATTCAAAAGAAATTTCAATCATTTAAATTAAAACAAAATTCCAATTCAGTTTTATCATATTCGGGATTATTTTTATCAAATCCACGTTTAGAAAATCTTAAACAAAATATTGGTAAAATTTTAACAACAAATACATTTTTCTTAGCACATAAATCAAAAAATCTTATTTTGAAATATTTTGAAAAAGGAAAAAAACATTTACATAATGAAAAAGTTTTATTAGAAATTGATAGTGATATATCAATGTTATCAAATTATTTTGCTGATATTAATTTTTATTTGAATAATAATTCAAATGAAAATGAAGATATTTTATTTGATTTTGGAACATCATTTTTAATCAATGAAATCAATTATTCAAATAATGAACAAATATGGATTATTAAATTAAAAACAATATCAAATGATTGTTTTATTAAAGATATTCAAACATATTTAACAGATAATTTATCATTAACTAATTTTAATATTTTATTAGGAGAAATATTTTTTAAAATGGAAAAATATTCGAAATCAAAAAATTATTTTGAAACTATTTTAAATTTATATAAAACAGATGATTCAATAAATTTATCAAAAATTTATGATTATCTTGGACAAATCTATGAATATGAAAATAATTCTTCGCAAGCTATTGAAAATTATATCAAATCATCAAAGAATTATTATTTATTAAATAAATTGGAAGATGTTGCTCGAATTTATAATTATATTGGAATACTTTATTTTAATAATAATGACAAATTAAATGCGAAAATATTTTTTAATAAAGCTTATGATATATGGAATTTATTAAATAATGAAACATCAAATAATCATAATTGGGATTTTGCTCGTTTAATAAGTTGTTGTGGTTGTTTAGAAGATAATCATCGTCGTGCAAGAGATTTCTTTTTAAAAGCTTTATTTATTTATGAAAATCCAATTGATATATCAAATATTGATAATCAAGATTATTATGTTTCACAAGTTTCTGAATATTTAGCTGAAAGATATTATTATGATTTAGATGATGATCAAGCTATTCTTTATATTAGAAAATCTATTGAAATAAGAGAAAAATCACTTTTAACAATTGATGATAAAGTGAATTATGTTAAATCTTTAATGAAATTATGGAAATTTTGTGAAAAATCAAATGAAAATATTTGGTTATTATATCAAGATGAATTTATTCGTTTAATTGATATTGAAATATTTCAATTAATTCCTGAATTAAAAGATTTAATTGATGAAATTATTTTTTCCAAAAGAAATTATCTTCATTATGAATTTAATGAAAATGATTCAACAGATAATTTATTAGAATTATTAGAATCAACTTTAAAAACCGATGAAAATAATCATGAAAAAATTCTTCAATTTCATATTGATATTGGTATTGAATATACAAAAATAAATAAAATTAAATGGGCATCACAACATTTTCTGAAAGCATTACAAATTTATAAAACATTTCTTTTAAATAATAATTCAAAATATCTTTCATTAATTTATCAATCTTTTAATGATATTGGATTAAATAAAGAACATATTTGTAATAAAACAAATCTTATTAAACAAATTAATTATATTTATGATTCAACAATTGATTTAACTGAAAAAGAAAAACAAGCACAAAATTATTTTGATCTAGGAGAAAAATTTATGTCAAATGATATTGATAAATCATTAGAATATTTTTTAAAATGTTTAGAAATTGAAAAAAATTATTTTCAACAAAATAATCTTATTAGTGCAATTTGTCATCAAAATATTGCTTCAATTTTTCTTAATAAATTTATGTATGATATTGCATTAGAACATTATTATAAATCATTGGATATTTATGAAAAAAATTTTCATATTCAACAAGATAAGAATGAATATAATATTAAATTACTTTATGGTAAATGTCATTGTAATATTGCACGAATTTATCATAAACAAAATCAATATGATAAATCAACGGAATATTTTCTTCGAACAATTAAAATTATGGAAGATAATAATATTCCATCAGATAATCTTTGTTTCTTATCGGAATGTTATGAAGGAATTGGATTAAATTTTTATAGAAAATCACAATATGATTTAAGTATTGAATATTATGAAAAATGTTTAAATTTTCTTTTAACACATATTAAATTATCAAAATTATGTGATCATAAAAAAGAAATTGCATCATGTCTTACTGATTTAAGTTGTGTTTATATTGATAAAAAAGAATATAAACGTGCATTAGAAAATTTAGAAAAAATTTCAATGATTTTACCTGATGATGATATTGATCTGGGTGATTCATTTCTTTTTATTGGTTTATCTTATATGGAACAAAAACAATATACTTATGCTATAAATCATTTTCAAAATGCAATTCAACATTTTCAAAAACATTTACCACATAATCAATTGAATTATGCATTATGTCTTTCACATTTAGGTACATGTTATTCAAATATGCATAAAGAATATTATCAAAATGGAATTGATTCAATATTAAAAGCTATTTCCATTTATGAAACAAATCTTCCAGATAATAAAAGTAATATTGCACAATGTTATTGGACATATGCATTTATTTTATCAAAAAAAGGCAAATATGATGAAGCTATACCAAATGTTTATAAATCATTAGAATTTCGTCTTAATGAAGATTCAATAAATATTGGTCTTTCTTATAATCTTTTAGGTTTATGTTATTATAAAAAATTTGAATTTCAAGAAGCATTATCATCATTTATAACATCAATGGAAAATTATGAAAAACATTTGTCAGATTTATATAATGAAATAGGTGCATCAATATTTCTTGATATAGCAACATGTTTATTAAGATTAAATAATTATGAATATTCATTAGCATATGCAACAAAATCTCTTGACATAAGAGATGAAATCTCAACATCAATTGATTTACAAAAAGCTGAATGTCATAGTTTATTAGCATTAATTTATTCACAAGAACAAATTCAACAAGATGACAAATGTAATACACATTGTGTTAAAGCTTTGCAATTATTACAATATTTTATTATGAATGGAGATGATATTGAAAATATTGGAGATATTTTTGCGATTATTGCCGAAATATTTTTAAATATTAATGATTTAAGACAATCACAAAAATATTATGAAATTGCATTAAAATATATGAAAATTGATAAAATACATTCACATCCTGATATTCGACGTATACAAAATATTATTGACGAATTAACAAAAACTCCTAAAACTCCATAATACAATTTTTATTTTATTCATTAAATAACATTTAGATTATTAACTTCTTCTTCTTCTTCTTCTTCTTCTTCTTCATTTTCTAATTTATTTGAGATATTTTCTTAACAATTTTAAATCAAATTATCATAACGGAATATCTTATCTTTCAATTATATGAAAGTCTATTTTAATATATTCTTAAAAAGATTTTATCATTCAATAACATATTAAATTATGATATGAAAGATGAATCTTTTAATAATTTTAAAAATATATTTTTATTTTTATTTTTATCTAAGATTGCAAACAAACATTTTCTTTTATTCATTTTACATCTGATTTTTTGATTTATAAATAATTGTATACGAATATATTCTTTTTTATTAATAAATTCTTCTCTAACTTTATTTTATTGATTTTCAACATATTTACATATAAACAAAAGAAATATATATATATACTCGCTCAACTCTCTCGTTTAAACAACTATCAAGCCATTGATTTATATAATTAAACAAATCAGAAGTCACATTTGAATTCTTCCACTCCGATTATCCTTTGGTTGCGAACATACAAGCAAGTAACCCAAACAATTTATTAGATTGTTTGTTCATTCTGAATGTTTTTTTTTCAAAATATTTCTTCATAAGAAATAATTAATGAAGTAAGAAATAAATACGATATTTTCCTGTAATATTATTTTTTTCAAATTTTTCAATAGCAAAATTTCTTGCTGTTCTAAATTATTTGTTCAATAGTATCACTTAGAATAGACGAAATATTAAAATTAATAATACAGTTGATGATAATGAAATAAACTTCTTTTTAATATGTCTCATTCATAAATAGATAAAAATAATCTGTTTTCAAGATAATTAGTATATTTTTCATTTCTTTTATTTATCTCATTATGAAAGTATAAAAGTGATATGAAATTATTTCTCAAATATTTATTTGTGAAAATAAAATTTTAAAATTTGTTATAAAATTAATTCTGTTTAGATATTTTTTCTATTGGAACAAAACAATTCAAATATGAAAATGTTCAATATAATACATAAACTAACTAAATCAAAAAAACCAAAACACCTTGATTAAATTAATTATTTGATATTTGAAACGAATTTTTCAGTTATTTATATTAAATAGCACTTTGTAATTGTGCAACACTAAA